>JAHKKF010535420.1:34913-78147 GCA_019740295.1 Labeo calbasu | reverse complement strand
ATATATATATATATATATATATATATATATATATATATATATATATAAAATATTTAGATTAATAATTTTAAAAATATATATATATGATTATTTTTTATTGCTTTCTTATTGAATACAAGTTAATTTCCTTTCTTAAAAAAGAAAAAAGAAAACAAAATAATCTTCCTGACCACAAACTTTTGAACAGTATTGTATAGTCTGAGAGATGAGAAATGTCTGAAGGCTGTGGTGCCTTACCTGCCCCATGCTGTGATTGAGAGCAAAGAGCAAAACAGGCCCCCAGGACTCCTCCTAGCGCTGTAGAGAGCTGCATACGGGCAGCTTTCCAACGGTCAAATCCTGCTCGCAGCAGAATGGCAAAATCTCCCACCTTTCCATAAAGACAGACATGCGTGTACAGCAACAGAATTTGGTACTGAGTACTATAAAGTACTGAGACATTTCATGCACAGTAACTCTTTAAATGACTCCAAAGATAAGCTAAAAATGAAAAGCATTGTTTCTGTACAGTAAATTACCAGGCTGAAACTCAAAAAAAAAAAAAAAAAACAGCGAAAGACACTTTGATACGTACCTCATGAGGGATCTCATGAAGCAGAATAGCAAACGTTGTTAACAAACCAACCTGTTAGGACAAGTAAAATAAGGTATTGTAAACATATTGTAGAGTGCTCTTGTTGTCTAATTTAAGCATGGTAGGGCAGTAAAACCAAGTTTTATAATCCAGACAATGTTTACTTGGCACATATGTTTAACTGAATGTCAACAGAAGCTATGGGGGAGGTAGCAAAAACAGTAAAATGGCACAGTTCGCCATCAATACTCTCCCTTGCATTTCTGCAGCCAAATATGTATGTCCAGGCCAGTGAGCAAATGTGTAAAAGTGTGGTTTTTTTGTACAAGTATGATGGTTTCTGTTGCACCAAGTCCATTTCCTCTGAAACTCCCTCCCCACGCATGCTGGGAGCCTTATGCTTCTCCACCTGGACTTCAACTTCACAAAGCCATATAAATACTGCCGCACTATAAATATTCCCACACATCACATAAACATCTCTATCTTCCTGTTTGCAGTGATCTACACTGACTAATAGAATTATGGGAGAAGCTATCAGTTTAACATTTAAAAGTGGTGAAATCATATTATATTTATACAGGAACTCTGAATTTATTCAAAAGCACTCAAAGTCATTCTTACCAGACATCTAACTGCCCTACACAGAAATGTTCACATTACATACAGATATGAACTAGTCATTAACAGTGCACTCTATAGCAGGCTGTGCTAGCAGCAATTGGCTTTACTTTAGCATTACTTTATTGAGTTCTGTAGTACAAATGAAGGCTGAATCCCATTTATATGGAATTGATCTCCGTTGCTCTTACCTTTCGGCTTACTAAGAAGCTTCCCGCCACTGCCAGCCCATGAGTGAAATTATCAATGCAGTTAGCAAGAAGGTTTAGATAACCACTTGTCTGAAAAAAATAAAGAAACAATGCATACACAATAAACGTAAGAGAGAAGATAATAGGTACTTTTCCCCAATAATCTACTAAATCAGACCTTTTATTGTGATTTTTTTGCGCATCTTACCTTTATTTTCTTTGGCTCTGTGTAGGGGCTGATGTCAGTCTTTGGCTTGGAGTCGGAGTTGTTGTTTGAGCAGATGCCATTTGTTTGTGGGGACACAGAGACCTCACTGTCCAGATCTGTTGAAGACGACTAGTATGGAAAGAGAGAGAACACTACAATAATCCTTTCTAACAAATCTCACTGCATAGCATAAAGCAAATAGAGAATATTACCCATCAATAAATCTTCTGATTAAATTAGATACCATGAAACAATTACCATTTAAAAGTCTGAGGTCAGCAAGATTGATTGATTGACTGATTTTAATTAATACTTTTATTTAGCAAGGATGTATTAAAGTGATAGTAAAAACTGACAAAAGATTTCCATTAAAAAAAAAAAAAATGCATCTCACATCCACAAAAATAATATGTTTTTAATACTGATTAAAAAAAATGTTTCTTGAGCACAAAATCAGCATATTAGAGTGATTTCTGAAGGATCAGGTGACACTGAAGACTGGACAACACAGGAATAAATTGTATTTTAAATGATTAATATACACTACCAGTCAAAAGTTTTTGAACAGTAAGAATTTTAACATTTATTTGATCCAAAGTACAGCAATAACAGTACAAATTTGAAATATTTAAAATAACTTTTCTATTTGAATATATTTTAAAATGTAATTTATTCCTGTGATCAAAGCTAAATTTTTAGCATTACTACTCCAGTCACATGATCTTTCAGAAATCATTCTAATATTCTGATTCACTGCTCAAAAAACATTTATTATTATTATTATTATGATGATGATGTTGTTCTCATCATAAAAATCTCACTGTTCAAAAACTTTTGACTGGTACTGTATAATCACTAAACCGTTACTTTAAACAGTAAAATTTCAAAATATTACTGTATTTAACAAATAATTACAGCCAAAAACCATACCGACCCCCAACTTTTAAAAGGTTATATAAAGTTTTTTTTCCCCACCAACAACCCTAATGCCACTGTAACACATGCAATTTTATGCTCCATTGCTGCATATTTTAAACATTTATTCACAGTACTGCCTGTTATAAGTATACTGCTATAAACGCATTCCATTCATTTTTTAAAACTCAGGAAATGTTTTGTGGGAATCTACTTGAAGCGGTAAATGATTTAATAATTCTTAAATCAAGCAGACTACACTCAGTTTAGCTCCATTTCATCAAAAAAATTTAAGCATTTGAGTCATTAAAAAATGTTTTGCCTCTAAATTCACAAAATTCCACAGTTTTGAGACAGAAATGGGAGACAAAAGCCAAGTGTGAGAAAAGAATAGTTCTGTACAGCAGTGGGTATTTTAGATTATAATAACAGAACTAGACGCTTCCTCCCTGTTCTAGCCCACAGTCTGTAAGGCCTCTCAGCTGTGGTTTCTGTGCACCGTGGCTGACTTCTGTGGCCCGTCTGTGTGCTGATGGAATGCTGGTGGCAGCTGCTTCCTGCTAGACGCTATTTATAGCTACCCAAACGGAGCAGAGGCTATCAATCAAACTCTCAGGTCTCCCGTAAGCAAGGAAGACAACTCAGACATAGGCACTAACAAACACTCAATTCACAGACCAAGTCAAATTAAAAGTTATAATTAGAAGGGAAGGAAGAGGGTGGGGAAACTGGACATCTACGTCATCACAAGCACTGCAGGCCCCTCTATTTGGAGCGATCCGAGTGTCTAAGGCACTCAGGACTCACGCTAAAAAAAGTGACAAAGCTGATGTCATGTCTAAACTTTAAAGGTAGGCAGAACAAAACTGTAATTCATTTGTTTTAGGAAGCATCTGAGAGCAAATATTTCAAGACCTTAAGCTGTTATATCCCTCAGGGTGGAGCCCGAAAAGTGAAATGAGGTGTACGCGTGTGTGTGCGTGTGTTTAACTGACTGATGCAATATGGTGATGCAATACAGTGAAATAAGGGCAGAATAAAGGGGTTTGGGGTTCTTCTTGAACGTCAGGAACAGTCCTGTGGGTATTTGAATGGGACAATGTTGTAAATATCAGTCTGACATGAAAGGTGATTCACCATTCATGGCCCCACAACATTTCTACAGCATCAATTATTCAACGAGGACTATTCCCCCTCTCTGTGTGTTTTCACTGAATCATCTTAATCTTTAAATCAACAAGTCTAAACAAGAACACAACATAAAATTGTTTTACTTAAGTTAAATCTTTTGTGGTTCTTACGCAATTCTGTGGCGTTAATTATTATTGTACTATTTATTTTTACGTAGCATTAATATTTTGATAAATATTTATTTCAGGTAAATGTTAATAAATTAACTGTCATTAATTATGAAACACTGGTTTAATACCAATTTTTTTTCAACTAATTTTGCATGTCTGTTTTTTTTGTTTTTGTTTTTGTTTTTTTAAGATATTTTGCTTTTGGAAGGATAAAAACATTCTAGACATTTATGTAACATTCTAGAATATTCTAGTGGTTTCTGGAACATTCCAGAACATTGTGGGACTAAAAAAAAAAAATAAATACATACATACATAATACTGCTGTTAGCTCAGTATTATGCATGTCATGTAAGTTTTATGCATGAGCAATAAAGAATTGTTTATAAAACAAGAACTACCACAAACTATTATTCCATCAGCCAGTACTAAGAAAGTAAAGAAAAATGCACCAGCAAGGAATTTTTAATAGCACTAGTTACTACTTTTGTAGTTATAAATAGAAAAAGTAAAAAAAGCTAAGTAAAAAATTGGATTCAAATTGGTTCTAATTGTATACTACTGGACGGAAGTGTAATGAATGTGTGAGAGACTGTGCATAACTCCACCATCGTCCTTTGTCTCCCCCATGAGGCTCAGAAATGCAGTGTTCCAATGTAGACACATATAAACTGTTGTAAAGCACTGTTACACTTACTAAATGCAAACGTAACTTACTTTAGTTCTTTGGCAGGCAGCTTTGCTCTCTGGGTCACTGTCATCAGGGAACACCTTTTCCAAAATGAGAAAGGACAGCAGACCCCCGATCACCCACAAACCCTGTGTATGATAGTGCCTGTGGGACCCATCTATTCAGCATATGCAAACACAAAAAGGAGGGGAAGAGATTTTGTTTAATGGAAAGAAATAGAAAGACAAAAAAAAAAAAAAAAAAACACAACACAACACAACACACTTCACTAAGCTCCATCCAGTGTTGTTACTGTTATAACTAAAAGTATTTAAAAGCACTTAAAGAGCTGAAATAAAACAAATAAGAAAAACTTTGCAACTGTATAAAGGAAATATTGCCTTGGAAAAAGAAATAAAAGGCTAAAATTACTAAATTAAAATGAAAAATAAATCTAAAAGAAAACCTATACAAAAAAAAAAAAAAAAAGATGAAGTGCACAATTACTAAAATTAAAATAAAAACTGAAAATATAAAAGTAAAGAATTCCAAATATAAATAAATCATATGTTTCTGTACTATAAACACTAAAATAACACAGGCTTTGCCTTAAACACTGTACAGTATATTGACACAACCTGCCTTTATTAAAAATATTTGACAGGTCTTATAATACTAAATAATAATAACACCCATAATAGAGTGGACCCTTGAATGGACTTAAAAAACAAACAAAAAAAAAAGTTAACAACACCGTGTGACCCTTGAATCCCAAAAATGAAGACATAAGATCAATAAAGGAACTAACATTTGCTTCAAAGTAAATGTTACAAAGTGCCATTTTCCATATCGATTTCAGTACCACAGTAAATATAAAGAAACTGAGGCAGAATTAGCAAGGGGAAAGGGTTAAGCAAAGGGTCATTTAATACACACTACTGCTGTTAAAATGCTAAAAAGGCATAGTTTCCTGCAAAACAACATAAGGGATTCCCATTCAGGAGAGAGAAGGGGGATGGATGAATTAAAAAAAAACCACACGTTTACGACTACTGGGAGTCACAGAAAGGGTTTTTAAAAAAAACAGACCACAAAGACACAGGAAGAGAGTGAGAAACCGAAAGAGCACACAGAAGATGATTAATGTACAGCAGCACATGTTATTTATATTTATATATATATATATATATATATATATAAAAAGTGTGCGAATTCTCACCAGGACTGTAAGTGTAAGCCCAGGCTTCAGGAAGGAGGTGGAGAAACACGTCGCCTAGGAGACCACCAATGGCAAAACTCAGCAGCTTCTTCAGCTTCTGACACCCAGCTGCAAACAGTGCAGAAGCATCAGCGGAAGTTCATAAACAAACATTAGCAGAAATGCTTAATATGCAACACTTCAAAGATATTGCTGTGTTAAGCAAACTGAGCAAATCCTTCACATGAAACAGATGAAGAAACCACCATAACAGTTGCAAAATCATTATACAAGCTCTTACATTTAATTATTATTTTGTTTTACACTCAGCTCAAATTCTGAAGCTGCATAGCTTTAATAAGCTAGTTTTGCAACCATAAAGAGTTCGCAATGAGTTTGTGGGAATATAAAGTAACAGGCATTAAATATCTAAAACCATTACTCCACACTGCTTTGAAAATCATGTGGTGAGTGTCTGCGGTACAGGACACACCTAAACTGCTAGAAATTCAGTCTAACCCCACTACTCTCCTGCCCACTGCACCCTACACTTAAGGTCCTTTGATTTCCGCAATGTGGAAAACACGGACGGAATCACTGAATCTAGTCGCAAAAACAGAATTTACTGTATAACGCGGAATGTCACGGAATTTCCCAAATTTTGGATGAATAAGTCAAAACGCGATTTGGACTAGTGTCTGTGAATATTAAGCCACAAAAAAGACTATTTAAATATGAATCCTGCATGTTATGTGTGTCTCTGTGTGAATGAATGGCGCAGACATTTGGTTTCATTTACTTACTTGCACTTACGTCACGATTTGGTCAGTTATCTAGATGCGCAGCCATATTGGAGATACTCGGATGTAAACCACAGCATGGATTGCACCAGTAATGTATTACTGAATATGTTGTTCTGCTAATTTATGCTGTTTAAACCACGGAAGAAAGTTTGTTCAGAGTCAAGGTTCAGTTTGGCCAGCCACAAATGCCTTTTGTTCCTCAGACAGTTTTTTGCACTCTTCTCCTTGATTGTTATAACTTTTGGCAGTCTATAGTACTCCATTTTTTTTTCCAGGTCCTACCAATTAATACAGGTTCAGCGGCACTGTTTACGTTCAGTGCCACCAATATGGCCGACATTCTTCAGTGTTTTCAGTGTCTGCCGCCTCAGTATATGAGGACATGAACACAACCTCTAGAACTGCGTGAGAGTCACTTAATGAGCATTTTACCATTTCCTCTGAGAAAAACTACCGTCATATCATATACAAACAGAAACTTAAAGGTCTTCACAGCAACCTGTCAAAATATACGTTTTGTTTAACTTTAAGTAATATATCTGTCATAATTTCTTTATGTAATGATTGTACTACTAATAAAAGTATTATTTAAACATTATTTTAAGGAATTTTTCTTATTTTAAAGAAAAAAATTATTTACCAGAAATAATTTCCCCAAAATGCTTCTGGAAAATATATATAAATAAATAAATTAATTAATTAATTAATTCACAGTTTTTAAAACCGAGTGTGGAAAAATTATTTTTAAAAAACTGAATTTAGAAAAATTAAAATGGACTTGGAAAGCAAACAGATTTCATAGGGCCCTACACACTGGTTGGTCACAACTTCCTGACTGGGATCCATTGCCGGACTCTGATCCATTTCTGCATGACTGATATCATCGCAGACAAAAGTTTCACCGAGCAGCACTGTCCTCTGCAAAGGTCTTTAGAGTGCGACCTGTCATCCATAAAATGTTGCTGCACACTTCTTTTGCATCCTATTACGGTTCTGTCGGTTCTTCTCTAGAACGTCCACTACATCAAGAACTATTTAGACAAGCCATGACAGGTGCAGCTGAAGATGCGATTGCTCAACAAATTCTTTTATAGGTCAAGCACGCTCACACAACACATTTTTCTCAGTGACAGGAAACATTCTCTGCAGGATTCTTTATAGCAGTTTGGGTAAGATTCCTAAAAAATGTAATATAATATATACACAGTCTGAAGAAGATTCCAGGAGGATAATCCATGAAATTAAACGCATGTAGAGTGCTGCATTTTCTGTCTCTCCTATCAAAAATAAAACTGTAGATTAATGCAACAATTTTATTACCTGTACCTACCCAACTATAACGTTCTTCCACTCATCAGCAATGTCATTTTGACCATTATTTTTTAAGTTCCTAAAGCCAGTTTTGCTTACAAATTGTCAGCCATCTAACATGCCAATCTTTTCCTGTAGATACCAATAAAGTGCAAAATCATAGTTTTCACCTGTTTTATTTACTATAAACAATAAGCTATAAGTGAAGAAAAAACAAACAGACTCTGTTTACAGATTAATTTGGACTTGACACCGTATAAAAACGTTTTAATGAACAATCACCTATAATATTATAATTGTGGCTTATTCTGTGGCTGGGAAATTACCATGGTACAAAAACCAAAAGGTGGAACCAGGCATGAGTAGAAAAGGGGGAGGGGGGTGGGGAAACCCACAGAGAACATGAGCTTAAAGTGAAAGAAGCTTTGCTTTAAAAGTACCAAAACAACTGTTTGAAGACCTAAATCAAACTACAATCTGGTTTCCTCTTGCTTGTATTAATAACAAACACATGTCTATGTGTCACACTAGGCCTGATGTGTGACCAGAACATTTGAACCATCATATCATTTTTTCCTGTCTGCTCAAAAACTATAGATGACCTGCACAGGGCCAGAAAGACTCATCGTTTTTCCACCTCTGATAGAATGAACAAAGAACAGACACAAAATACTGGATCCCTGCCTATTAGTCTGCACCAGGACACTGTTGTGAATATCTGGACCAGATCTGACTGTAACACAACGCTACCTCTACCTGATCTGGTTAGCGTGTAACCTGATCCTAGATTAGCTGTTACAATGAGCTGTTTAGATCACAAAAGCATGCAAGGCAAGCATAAAGAGTGACTCACCCTCAGTTTTCAAAGCTGTTCCAGCTTCAATAGGTATCACTAAGAGTGGAAAGATGCCGCTGAGTCCGACGGCGATCGATCCCACAAGGGAGCAGAACCAAACATCTAGGTTATCCATGGAGAACAGCTCATCCAGGTACTGGAGGTCTAGAAGGTCCTTAATGCACCACGGTCCTGGTCCTGCAGGTGCAGTCTTTGCTTGGGCCACAGCAGTCTGAGCCATCATCTTCCCACCAAGGGATGACGCCAGTAGGGCGGCGCCAAGGAGCAACACAGCAAATGCCCAAACGGGCTTCTCTGGTCCTGCGCTCATCAGCCCAGACCTCCGCAAAGCACTCGGAAGAAACATGTAGGGTACTGTAAGGTAGAGAGGAGCCTTCAAACAAAATTTCATGAAGTGGAAAGATTAGTTGAGTTTCAAAAAGGTTTGGGGTTTCTTAGTCCCAGATTGTTAGTTTGTCGTGTTAGGAGCATTAAATGCTTGAGCCACTTAGTAACAATTTAACTAGTGTTTCAGAATTTATATTCTATTCTGTATATACTAACAATTCAAAAGTTTAGTGTCAGTAAGATTTTTTTTTAAGAAAATATTATTCAGCAAGGATGCATTAAGTTAATCAAAAGATACAATTAAGGGTTTTACATTGTTACAAAAAACATATTTTAAAAATAAAGTTGTTTTGAACTTTATATTCAAAGAATACTAAAAAAAAAAAAAAGCATCACAATTTTCACAAAATGTTAAGCAGCACCATTTTTAATAGTGACAAGAATAAGAAATATTACGTGAGCCCCAAATCAGCATATTGGAATTAAAAATAATAATAATAATAATAATAATAATAATAATAATAATAATAATAATAATAATAATATTACAGTCCTCAAACTTTCAACACCTTTAAAATTAAAGTATGACTGTAAAAATATGTGACCCTGGACCACAGTCAAAAGGATCAATGTTTTGCAATTGAGATTTATACATCATCGAAATGTATTTATGTATGGTTTGTTAGAGTAAAATAAATAAATACATAAATAAAAAATAAATAAAAAACAAAATAAATCGCTTTTAAAATCATCCAATGTTCTTAGCAATGCATATTACTAATTTAAACATATGTTTTGATTGTTGTACAATAGGGAATTTACTAAATATTTATTGATTTTTACTTGATATCCTTATGATTTCTGGCATTAAAAAAGAAAAGAAAACAACAAAAAAAAAATCCAGAATTTTGACCCATACAATTTATTGTTGGCTATTGCTACAAATATACCCGTGCTACTTACGACTGGTTTTGTGGTCCAGGGTCACATCTGTTGTTAAAAACAATACAAAAGTGTCTTCAAACTTTCAAATTCAAAAAAAATAAAATAAAAAATCTATTTTAAAAACACATTTGAAATTCCAGGGGAAGCCATGGTGAATTAGCCCTCTGGCTTGGCCTACAAATGAAAAGGTCTGGATGTAGTGACTAAGTGCTTCCACCCCATCCACCACCCCTCAAAAAAAAAAAAGCAGTTTACACCATATAAAAAGACAGACATTCAAAAGACCATGGCAATGTGAGTCACACAGTCTACACAAAACACCACACCTTTTAGGTAGTTACTGCCAACATGGGAGAATAATCTACAGTGATGAAAACGTGATATCAGACAATGCATCAGGCCTAACACAATCTCTCCAAACAGTTCATAACTATCGCCCATGATAATGAGGATAACTACGCACAGCTGTTTTCAGCAGCTGATGTTTATACATTATTGAAGCATGGCATATGAGTTTTAATTGTCTTCATTGCACAAATATGTAAAGAATATCTACGTAAAATAAAAACAACATTAGTTTTAACAGTTATGTTTGGCACTAGTAATGACCGTTATGGATGGACAAAAAAAAAGCAAATGCAACATTCACACTGGAGCAGCCCGTTTGGACAGGGTTAAGCAGCAGTCTGTAAACGTGCATGAGTTGAGGGAGCGGCGAGATTCCTAACAAATTCCAGCCCGCTGGGCTTTAAAAACACTCAAAAGTTTGCCACGTTTCAGCGCTTGGCTGCTAAACTAATTAAAACAGCAAGAAGGCCCAAAGCAAAACTGATAGTCATATGTGATACATATGAGCGACGAGTAGCCTGTCTATACGGCAAAACTGCTCAAAACACAACGCTGTTACAATGTTTCTGATAAAAGCAACGCTGAACGCAAACTACGTCAAAACAAAGTTGCGTGCTTTAAAAAAAAAACCGAATCACTGTCTACAAGATTCGCAGCGATAAATAAGCAAACGTTTTGTCTTACCCGGCTAAAATTCCTACAGTTTTTACTCCGGCTTGACCCTGCCATCCAGGCACTGCTGTGTAGAAGAGCAGGAGCGCTGCAGCAGACAGACTCCCGATTTCCCTCCTGAAAGATTTTCCACTGTCAGCCACGTCTCACGGACCGGAAGTGCATTTCCAGACTGCGCAGAGAGGGGCGAACTGAGCGCGCGCTAACCAGAGGAGGAGACTTCAACACCAAACATGTGGAGAAAGTGCTGGAAGATGGTTGTTGAACCCGCTGTAAAATGGCAAAAGGTAATAATAATGAAAAAAGTACATTGGTTTTGAGGGTAGAAAACCGTCGTTCGATCAAAATAAAGTCCCATATCATGTTTTGAATAGTGTTTAACATCTATCTATCTATCTATCTATCTATCTATCTATCTATCTATCTATCTATCTATCTATCTATTAGCAACCCCTTGCAGTCACATGGAATGTCAAAGTAACCACCTATCAATGCATTATGAACCGCATACTTTTAAAGTCTTACAAGTATTCAGTTTAATCAAATCTCTATTTAGATGGCTAGAGTATAGAAACTGCATAACCTTTACAAGGCAATACAACTTTTTGTAAACGTAAGACAAGGCCTTTCCAAGGTTTGTTTTGTTAAAATTCTTTAGGTCATCTTGGTTACCCAGATGCGTGGCCATATTGGCGATACTTGGATGTAAACAACAACAGCATGAATTGCATGGTTAATGTACTACTGAATATGTTATTCTGCTAATTTACGATGTCTAAACCACAGAAAAAATGTGTGGAAGCTGTTAAATCATATAGAGAAGGGCTTAGTGAGCAGGAAAGGATGCCATATTAATTAAGATGTTAGCCTAATATTTTACCTACCTGGCTGAAAATGATAAGAACAAACATGAATGTTGTCAAGAGTCTTGCTCTGGGAATGCTGGTTCAGTTTGGTTAACCACAAATGCCTTTTGTTCCTCAGACAGTTTTTTGTACTCTCTTTCTTGATTTGTAACTTTTGACAGTCTTTAGTACTCCATATGTTTTTCCCAGTCCAAACAATTAGTATAGCCCAAAACATGACAATAATTGGCCAATTTCAGCAGCAGCAATCAGCAAAATATGTGAGTTTCACTAGTTTCAGTGGTATTGTTTACGTTTAGTGCTGCCAAGATGGCCGACTAATGACGTGGCGTGAAAACACTATTGTCTCTCCAAATGTCTGTCTAAAGTTTGGTTACTGTTGATTACTAAGTAGTTACAGTAATTTATAACAGGTAAGCAAAAATTAAGTGCACATTATATGGCGTTTTTAGTTTGTAGCATTCTTAATGAACATAAAAAAAGCATGACTATGTGTGTGTACATGTAAGTATTTGTGTTGAACAACTGAACAAGTTAAGGTTTCACCTAAAATACTGTTTTGTTTTTTTTTGACAGTGATGGCCGGATATAGTTACAATGATGGATGCAAAATGAAAAATATTTCCTAACTGTAGTTGTTGAAGATTGTTTGCAAGTAGTTCACCTAAAAATAAAAAAATTCTGGCATCATTTATTCACCATCATGTTGTTTCAAAACTGTATGAGATTATATATATTGAGGAACATATTCTAAACAACATTGGACCCCTTTGTTTTTTAATACATTAATATTTTTTTTTGGACCACAAAACCAATTTTTGAGATCATCTGAAAGCAGAATAAATAAGATTTCCATTGATGTATGGTTTGTTAGGATAGGGCAATATTTGGTCGAGATACAACTATTTGAAAATCTGGGATCTGAGGGGGCAAAAAAATGAAAGTTGCCTTTAAAGTTGTCCAAATGACGTTCTTGGCAATCACAAATTATGTTTGTATACAGTAGGAAATTTACAAAATATCTTAATGTAGCATGATCTGTACTTAATATCCTAATGATTTTTGGCATAAAAGAAAAATTTTGACCCATACAATGTATTGTTGGCTATATTCCTGTGCTACTTACGACTGGTTTTGTGGTCCAGGGTCACATTTATTCTTTTGGAACAACATGGGCATAAATAAATGATGACTGAACTTTGATTTTTCGATTAACTATCACTCTTTGTTTGATGTTTAAGCCGCTCCTGACCACAAGATGGCGCAGTTGATTGACATGTAAAGTCTGGAACACAGAACACAGCCTTTATCAGGCCATATCCTGATTAACTACGTCTGTAGGTTAGATGATGAAAATGCCTATTCTAGCTCATGCCCCACCTACAGTTGTTGGACAAATCTAATACATACATTTCAGAAACGCAAATAAGATTTAAATGAGCATCCACTAAAGTTGTCAAATAATCAATCATTGCTAAATCACATACCACATGACGTTCAAAAAACATCAACAATATCATCATCTCTTTGACTCAGTGAAACAAATGTAGCGATAGGAAGTATCTACCAAATACTGACTCATGTCAAAACTCACTGCGGTTAATCATTCAGAGTATCCCTCATTGAAACATTGCTATATAAGTCCTTTTTCCATAAATGTCATAGTATTTTGATTTTGTTATGGCTCAGAGGGGGTTAAGACCCCATGCTTCAGTTCATACATGGTGTCTGAGTCATCCTGGCTTGACTTGAGCAATGCATTTAGAAAGAGGAACAGTTTTGGAGCCATTGGGCCCACTGAACTAAAATGACAGGGACACTTGTGTTTGTGCCTGTGTGTATGTGTTTCTCCGTCCATTCATATTTATATGTTTGTATTCACCTCTATGTAACTGTGGTTTTACATTGTTATTAGTCATTCATTTACACTGAACAATAAGGAAACTATAAGAATTCACCCTTGAGTGCCATGAGACTCTTAGTCATCCACAGGCAAACGCATGTAAGCTTTGGTGAAGTAATCCTGTTTATTATTTGTGCAGACAGGCAGATTGCATATGTGCACTCTGAATAAAAGTCAGGAAATTTTATGTGGGGATGTAGCACATGATGAACCTAGAATGAGACACCATAATATTGTATCATATGATAAGACACATGACTTTATGTTAATAAATACAAACATGGTTCAATTAGTAATTCAAAGTACTTCATGATGTTTTATCCTTCAAGAGACTAATCAGAGGAATTAAGTAAAATGACCCATATGATTACACTAGCCTCTGACCAGTCGAAAAGCAGCAAGATATGAAGCATAATGTCTTTCCTCAGTAGACAAGTGAGTATTTAGACTATTTCAGTATAGATTTTGCCTTAGTGAATTTGAGTTCTCCTTTCTCATACAAAAATCTCTTATACATCTTGTTAATCGATAACGCGACGCAGATAAATCTTGAAAGTGTAGCTGTATACTAGTTAGTTTTCTGTCAACTATTTCCAACAGTGTTTCCAGTTGTGGAGTTGTGGTTTGAAGTGCTGAACAAATGTTTTCCACTGCTTTCCTTAGATAAATGTGGTTAGTTGGATGTCCTGTTGAGTCAACATGACATCATATCCGCATCCATTTTACTTCTGTAATGTGACTTTTTGCTAGTAAGTAGGATATTCAAATAGGGAAAAAGGTAGGTAAGAATTTTATCCACTGAATTGATTGCATAGTGAAAACCTTTAATGACAGTGTTTGAAAAGGAAGTACAGTTAAAGTCAAAAGTTTACATACACCTTGCAGAATCTGCAAAATGTTATTTATTTTACCAAAATAAGAGGGATCATACAAAATGCATGTTATTTTTTTATTTAGTACTGACCTGAATAAGATATTTCACATAAGAGAAGTTTACATATAGTCCACAAGAGAAAATAATAGTTGAATTTATAAAAATGACCCTGTTCAAAGGTTTACATACACTTGATTCTTAATACTGTGTTGTAACCTGAATGATCCACAGCTGTTTGTTTTTTTTCTTTGTTTATTGATAGTTGTTCATGAGTCCCTTGTTTGTCCTGAACAGTTAAACTGCCTGCTGTTCTTCAGAAAAATCCTTCAGGTCCTACAAATTCTTTGGTTTTTCAGCATTTTTGTGTATCTGAACCCCCAACATTGACTATACGATTTTTGAGATCCATCTTTTCACACTGAGGACAACTGAGAGACTCATGTGCAACTATTACAGAAGGTTCAAACGCTCACTGATGCTCCAGAAAGACAAAACAATGCATTAAGAGACAGGGGTCTAAACTTTTGAACCGAGTGAAGATGTGTACATTTTTCTTATTTTGCTTAAATATAATTTTTTTTCATTTAGTACTGCCCTTCAGACGCTACAAAAGTTACTTACATGTTTCCCAGAAGACAAAATAAGTTAAATTTACCCTGATCTTCAAATTCAAAAAGCATTCAAAAGTGAGCGTTTGAACCTTCTGTAATAGTTGCATATGAGTCTGTCAGTGTGAAAAGATGGACCTCATACAGTCATACAAAAGATGGAAGTCATACAGTCTTTGTTGGAAAGAGTTCAAATACACAAAAATTCTGAAAAACCAAAGAATTTGTCGACTATTTTTTATGTGAAATATCTTATTCAGGTCGGTACTAAATAAAAAAACAACATGCATTTTGTATGATCCTTCTTATTTTGGTAAAATAATGCAGATTTTTGCAGATTCTGCAAGGTGTATGTAAACTTTTGACTTCAGCTATATGAATTGGGGGATAGATGGCAACAGCCAAAAAGGACAGCAAATGGAGTCAGTGTTGATTTCATGATGTTTAAAAAAGTCTGTGGTCTTCAGTTGTTATTTGTATGTCACAGAGGTGGAGCGGAGGTGGAGGTTCATCTCAGTTACCAGCTGGCTTTCCTCAAAAGAGGAAGACCTTGTAGATCATCTGGTTGTCTGTAGGTTGTCTGTTGTCTGCATGATTGTTTCCTTTTGAAAAGAATAGCTGCAACATCTCTGTGTACAACTTTAGGAGTGGTTGTCAGCTCAGAAAAAAGCTCAGACTGGACTGTTGAAGACCACCGAAAATATAGTATTTTTAAAAGAAGAACCAGTCTCGTCGTCTCTTGCGCTATTACTTCATTCACTGTCATGCAATGTCCGGTTTTCCCACAGATTTGCTGCTGTTACTGCTGTTACTGCTGTTAAGGACATGACTGGTCATTTCAAGATGCATGTCAAAGTTAAAACAATAGCACTGTCATTTCTTCATTTCCTGTTACGATGTTTTGTATTTGTGCAAACCAATTTTTAACATACACTTTTACTATCACTTAATCAAGATTTTGAATCAGCAAAAAATGTTTCTTATCAAGTGACTTGAGCAATCATCTGTAAGAAGAGTACTCAGTTTTGTTTCTATAGTCCACAGGTTTTCTACAGTTTCCATGAGCCGTTCACTTTTTACTCACAATGTAGCACTGCCATTTAATGATCCAAGGACTTACCAACACCCTTCTGCCCTCTGCCAGAAATGATACTGCCCTACAGCATCAATCAACTGAACTGCTAATTTCATCCCAGACTCTATTCCCACATCTCATATGGTGCTATTGTAGTAATGAATCAGTAATAGTATTTCTTGTACAGTATGTCTTTGTCTACAGTGTGTTCTGAGAACTTTTGTCGATCACATCTTACAGTGGCCATTGGTTAATGTGTTGGTCTAAGTGTCTGTTAGTCCAGGTGTGACCACTTAGGCTGGACCCTGGGAGGAAGTATTGAACCTTACAGGAAGTCTGTTTTGTTAAGATAAAAACATGAAGCTACCCTCAGGTCAACCGCCCCCTCCACAACAAGTACATGGACACAAATTCAAATACACCTTACTGTTTGATGTGGCTAATTCTCCACACCAAAACCACAGAGATAAAGATCAGAGAATTTTGTGTATCCACTGCATTTGAAATCCTCTGCTGCTAGTAAAGTTTGAGTTGATTCCTTGTTTACCTGTTGATCTTTCCAAAGACATATTTGAAATTTGAATAAATTAATAAACGGAGATTGAAGAGTATACGCTATACTTACAAAAGTATTGGCACACCTGACCATTACACCAACAGGGCCTTTAATGATGTTGCATTCTAAATATATTACTAGGGACTTTAAGCAACAGCTTCCAATGGAACGGCTACGATGACCTGTTACGCCGCAGTAGCTGAGAACATAAAAATCATTAAGCAACCGTAAACAAGACGGTGCAACGCGACATTCAGTCATTTATTTAAGTACAAATGATGGATTAGCTTAAGTTTAAAACATATCAACACAGATTAAATGAAAGACAAATGGTAGAATCATATACTGATGGAATTACAGTGGTATAAACTATAAAACTTAACATTTATCTACCTAATCTGTCACGCTGTAAAGACTACAGCAAACCAGCTGTTCTCCCATAGTAGACGGTTACAGTGGAACGTCAAGAAGTTGCAGTTAAAGTCGCGAACGCGCAATATGATGTCAGAATGCCGTTGCCGTTCCATAAGTGATGGCTTCTTCTTCTGTTCTTCATGGAAGGCTTTCAACAAGATTTTGGAGTGTTTCTGTCAGAATTTTGCCCATTATTCAGCAGAGCATTTGATGTTGTGCAAGAAAGCCTGGCTCACAGTATCCGTTCTAGTTTATCTCAGAGGTGTTGGATGGGGTTGAGGTCAGGGCTCTGTGTGGGCCAGGCAAATTCTTCCACACCAAACTCACCTAAACATGGATGAGGTTTTATGGACCTTGCTTTGTGTACTGGAGCACAGTCATGCTGGAATAGAAATAAGCATTCTCTAAACTGTTCCCACAAATTTGGAAACATAGCATTGTCCAAAATGTCCCAAAAAATTTACTGGGTGTAAGGGACCTAGCCCAACTCTTGAAAAACAGCCCCATACTATTATCTCTCCACCACCAAACTTTATATTTGGCACATTGCAGTCAGGCAGGTAATGTTCTCCTATCATCCAGCAAGCCCAGACTCACTCATCAGACTGCCAAACAGTGAAGTGTGATTCTTCACTCCACAGAACACATTTCCACTGCTCCAGTCCAGTGGCATGTGCTTTATACCTCTCCATCTGAAACTTGGCATAGTACTTGGTGATGTGAGGCTTGCATGCAGATGTTCGGCCATGGAAACCCATTCCATGAAACTCCTATTGCACAGTTTTTGTGCTAATATTAATGTGAGTGGAAGTTTGAAAGTTTTCAGCAGAGTGCTCTAAAACTTTACGTGATCTTCCGCTTCAACTTCTAGAGTGAATGAAATTTCATGCACTGACTTGTTCATCATCCTGTCATGTTTGTAAATGCAGACTGCATGGCTGTAAGTGCTTGATTTTCAGTGGCAATGGGTCTAATTGTATCACCTCAGTTTAGTAATTAATATTTTTGTGCATCACAAAAAATTTTTTTTTCGGAGTATCTTATTCATGAATGCGCTTCTCTTTTCTAATGGGCAAATCCCTTTTAGTCATGTTTTCTGTATGATGAATTAGTTGCACAATTTTTTTGATTGAGCATAGTCACCATTAGGATAAGACTTGCTACAAAGGTTGCACCAAAATTAAACTTACCATCAAAATACCATGACAAAAAACAGCTTTAACTTTTTATTATATAGACAGCGTTTGAACATTTATTTAGTCTTGTGATTTAAATTAGTTTTATACTTATGAACTCATGCACTACAGAGCAAGACTGTACACCTATGGTTGACTATGTGTCTATAAATATCTGTAAATATTTATTTAAGCATAATCTGCTGGTGGATTGTTTGTTCTGCAGTCAAAGTTAAGAGGAAAATGAGGAATTGGGAATAAGAAGTGAGAGGGTTGGATGTTCCCCTGCTGGCCTGGTCCGAGGCCTGGTTTGTGTCATTGTGAAAGACAAGGTGGCCACCAAAACCTCCTCTTACTTGCAGACAGGAAATAAAGGCTACTCTGTGGCAGGTCCACTGCATGGTGTTAGAAATCATTTACATTCCCAACAGGTGCTCCCTTTTCGAGAAAGTTTTTAGAGATCTGAGAATTTGTGTTCCTAGGCATCCGTACCCACAACACATATATAAACTTGACCTTGTATGGCACAGGCGGTTTGATATACCTACTTTCAGTTCTGTGATTTCAGTAAAGCTGGGCAAATACCCTTAGAAATCGAAAGCTCATTTTATAGCAGTAATTAAAATGAAAAGAAAAGAAAATGGCTGAGTAAATCTGGAGAAGAACCTCAAAGTGCTAGACTGCATGCAGAATTAGAGAAGTTTCAAGTTCCCCAAAGAATTCTGTGATTTAGAAGACTTTCCTTGAAATTTCTATGCAATCAGACCTAAATAAATAGTGACGTTATAGCATTAAAAAAAAACATTTTATATGTGTTAGTTTAGTTTTTGGACATATGAAAGTCCTTCCCTACTGTCCACTGTACTAATAACATGTCTTTTAAATTTTACATTGAAAGGAGGAGAATAGAGGAAGTGTTTTCTCTTATTACCACTGGGGCACAATAATATGTTAAATGAAAAATATTGTAGCAGAAGCTGTTATACAGTTGTATACACTTTGCCAGTATACTCTGCCAGCTCTGTTTCTCTAAAGCTTTGAATCTGTTAAGTTTTCTGTTTACTTTTCATGGTTTTGACTTTTTGTCAAACAGTGAAGTAGCCAGGTAACAATTATCATCTTTATATATATTTTATATTTAGATATTTTATATATTGATAATTTGTTGATTCTTAAAATTGTTTTGATTTTGATATATAAATAACATAACACACCGTATGACTTTAATTAAAAAACTGAAGTTTCAATATTTTAAATTTTAATAAAAATGCAGCTAATCATTTATTTAGGCAGTAAAAAAACAATGTTGTTACTGTACTTGCATTAACAGTTTGGTAAGTGTACTGCATGGTTAAGGTGGCGATTAGGGATGCGACAATACAGTTAGTCCATGGTTCAATACGTACCTCGGTTTTTAACCACGGTTTTCGGTTCGGTTCTGATATCTTGCCACTTCAGTGTGTTTTTTTTGCAACAAATTAACAAAATACTCCCATAAAACCTCTGTACACTGGAAAAAGTGTGGTTTAGTACATGTCTGCTTAATTTTTGTTTTGAGAGCGGTATTATTTTTCCGATTTTTACACAAAATAGAATGGGTTTCATTCATACTGGATACCAGAGGGCGCCCTCGTGCCGAAAATCCAGATATGCCTCAAAGAAGTATCACTGATGACCTTCCATTCCAGCTTCTCTAATATGGATAAAGGCATCACTATTGCTGTAACTGAATAAAAACAAGATATAATGTTAATGTTCACGTTTTGAATGATGAAATGTAAGGACAATAAACACTTGTCTGCAATAAAATATGGTTTATCTGTGTTCTTCAAGCCATCTTGTGTATTTTCATAAGCCATTGCTAATTGACATACTTTGGCTGCATCCGAAAGCCTAGACAGCTGACTTGTTGCCTCACTGCCTTATCAGGCAATGAGTTTGCAGGCAGTGTTTTTGCACAAAGGCACCTTATGAAACTGATTTTGAATAGGTTTCTGAGGCAGCGTAACGATTTAATGATCTACAACAAAAAAAGAATGAGTTTTGATGATAACTAAATGAATATTTAATTACTATAACACTGATTTCTCACTAGAAATAACATCAAAAGTGCAAAAAGTTAGTCAGAAATATACATTTACACACAAACTGTCCACCAAACGCAACTTACAGACGGCATCTTTATTTTTTTAGCTCAATCGATGCTGCCTTCAAAATTCGATCAGAAGACGGTACCTCCGGAGACAGGAAGTGAAGCAGAATTTGGATTCTGACGTACCTTCATGCCTTAGAATGTTGCCTCCGAAGGCAGCATTTTATAGCTTTCGGACGCAGCCATAGAATATAAGTATAGAATTGTCTGTCATATTTTGTGATAAGAATCCACAGATCACATAAGGAAGTTATTTCAAACACTCGACTGATGTTGTGAATTAAAAAAAAAGTCATAATGTTTTTAATAACTTTTGTTTTTATAACTCTTTTGTTGGACAACAGGTTTAGAAAGGCTTATCATTGCATTTTATTAGAATGGAAGATGCTCTGCCTGTGTTGATTTTTTTTTTTTCCAAATATAAGCGGGGAAGCGCTTCCTCATCTCAGCACGTCAAATAACAGGCATACATACAGAAAATGGCGAGAGAAATAAAACAAGGAAGTTATTTAAATCAAAACCGAAAAACCGCAATTCACAAGCACGCATTAAACCGTGGATGTGCGCATTAAAGCGTGGATAATAATGTTTCGATATTATATTGAGAACTGTAACATCCCTAGTGGCGATCTCATAACGGATTTTGATACAGCTTCTTGATGTCAACATGAGCATGTGGACATCATTCTGGTGAAACTTTAGCCAAGGCAGGTCATTATTTAACAACATGGAGTTTTGCAATCCACCACATGGCTTCCTGTTTTTCTTAATATGCTGTGTGGTCATAAGAACAGATCAAGCTGAACTGGTCTGCCTTGTGTGAGAGAGAACATGGTATCTGGGGTCAGCCTGGTCCTTGCGACCTTTTATATTTCATGTTACAGTAAGTGACCATTGTGAACAGTATTATAAAAAAGACCACAAGGCTTGGATTTATTATATCATTAAAAAATATCATTGCTTGTCTTTCAGTAAAGAATGATTTGTTACAATTGTTTAATCAAAATGCATTGAACAGTTGGATAACCACTGCATTTAATCACAATCCAAGCAAACATGCTACATATATATACCATCAGCAGTTTTTGATGTGAATTATATTGTATAATTTCAAATTTAAAGCAAAAACAGAGTGGTCTGAACTTAGCTTTGTGAAATTCTGTTACATAAAACATCTCCATGAAACAAACACAGCAGACAGGCTAAATGAAAATGCAAATTCACTCAGGCGACAGCAGGTGGCGCTTATTAAACAGCAGTAATACAGTGTTTTTTGGTTCTGCATTATTCTGCATTATAGGAGATAAAATGAAAAAAAAAAAGAAAAAAAAGGCAGACAGTTCATATATAAACCCCCACCCCAATTCAGTGTTTAGGATTTTCTTTTAATATTTTGTGCACTGTGGTAAGTGGGTTTGCTCTGCTTGCTACAGTATTTTTTTTTTCTCTTTGCATTTGTCATTCATCTTTGGCTTCTGATGCATTTGGTTTATTTGTCCAGTTAAATAATTAGTTGTGTTATGCAGTTTACATGGATCCATTCACAATGCTGTTTACATTGCTTAGCCACTTTTTTTTTTTTTTAATTAGGCCAACACTTTAACCTGGGTATTGCCCTAGAAGCCTCAATATTAAGTAAGATATTGTAATTGATTTTGGTTGAGGACATTCACAATGGCCTTTCAGTTGCAGCAGATATTAACTTTCATGTTAACACTAAATAAAAAAAGTTGACAATGTCAAAGTAAAACTCCCTTGGCTTACTAGATGTTCATATGGTTAGCTGCTAAAATGTAAGAAAATATGATGCAAGCATAAATGTACAGACGTAGGACAACGGACGGATGTGTGAATAATGTGTTATTAACACCCCATGGTGCTGTACTGTATGTGTGCTGCACAAAAGAAATGACTGCACAGTGTTTTCTGCACTACTGCGTCTAATGTTTTTCATTATTATGCTTTTCATACACACATGTATATATACCCCCAAAAGTAAAATTTAGAGAATCTTTTATTCTTTATAACCTCCAATAAATGTTGCCTCCAAGTGTTTAAAAGCTTTTGAGACCTACTGGAGTCTTAGCCCGGTCCTCGCTTGAAAAAACCTTTCAGATCACTGACTGATTCTCATGTTGCCACTGCTTTAAAGTATTTTGAAGAATTAGTTCACTTCCAGAATAAAAATTTCTTGATAATTTACTTACCCCCATGTCATCCAAGATATTCATGTCTTTCTTTCTTCAGTCGCACAGAAATTAAGATTTTCTGGATTTTTCTCCATATAATGGACTTGTCTACATGATCCCAGCCGAAGAATAAAGGTCTTATCTAGCAAAACAATCGGCCATTTTCTTTAAAAAATTTAAGTTTATATACTTTTTAGCCACAAATGCTCATCTTGCACCAGCCCAACCGCACACATTGCATAGTAATGTTGGAAAGGTCAGGCATAAGGTAGGCGGAAATACCAACCCAGTTTTCACAAAACAAACATGCAAAGAAAGTCATCGGATGCAAAACTCACTTTTACATGTTGTTTGAACATAAATGTGTGTTGGCAGTGTGTGTACACAACCACCCTATTATGATAAAAATCCACCCAGTGGTATTTTTGTAATCTTTATAAGAAATATCCCCTTTTTCAAATCAAGCCATTCTGAAAATCAAGTTGGTGTGACGTCACACCAACAAAGGCCACTCCCATTATAGTTGATTGACATGACCGTCTTACCTTAGACCCGCCCTGAGTGAGCTGTGACAGTCCGACTCCGACCACAGGGGAAGACAAGAATGTCTGCGATTGAGTGATTGAGGTGTTCTGTTGTTGGATGTAATAATGAACATAGCAGTCATCATTTACTCCCGACATCTGAGCTGCTGAAAATGCAAAGGACTATCATTACTTTCGTTTTAGCAGAAAATGTGCCCGGCGATCTACATAAATCTATGTTTGTGTGAATCATTCGTGATGAAGCTTCACCTGCAAGTAGAAGTGAGTATAACTGTTTTTGTGCATCTTTGCAAATCGCCTTTCTTAATAATATGTTAGTTAGCAAGTTTAGCGGCTAAATGCAGCTAACTTAAACAGACTGGCTCCTCACCCCACAGAAGAGAGGGGTGGGGTGAGCAGAGCTCATTAGCATTTAAAGGAACAGAATGGCTCACTCTGAACAGGGCTGTTTTTGACAAGGTTTTTTTTACACTACCCCTGAGAAATTTTAACCAAAGTATGTTATAGATTTCTCATTAAGACCCTAAAGAATCACATCAGCTTGTGGACAAATGGGCATCCGATGACCCCTTTAAAAGCCCTTTAGAAAAAATGGTAAAACAACGTCAGAAGATGAACCGAAGTACAGTGACAAAGAGCTAACCGTGTGTGGCCTTACCAATGTGATTATATAAAGCATGAAGTCACGTGCATCGCAGGGCTAGTGCAAGACAAATATTTGTGGTTAAAAAATATATATATTTAGAAATTGACCGATCGTTTCACAAGATAAGACCCTTTGAAGCTGCATTGAAACTGCAACCCGTTGAAACTGCATTGGACCTTCAACCCGTTGGCCAACATTGAAGTCCACTATATGGAGAATAACCCTGGAATGTTTCTTTGTGACTGAAGAAACAAAGACTCAAGCATCTTGGATGACATGGGGGTGAGCAAATTATCAAGAAATTTTTATTCTGGAAGTGAACTAATCGTTTAATGAGATTTAAATCTGGAGACTGAACAGCCTTCTCAAGCACATACTACCAATACCTGAGCTAAGCTTCAGTAGCTGCCTTTGGAGCATAGACTGAAGCTTGATCATCATTGGATTTGACTGTGAGGATGGTGTTCTTCTGGTCAGAAACCTTGCCTATTTTTCTTCAATGCCCTCCAAGTTTTTCTGGTACAGCAAACTTTAAGCTTACAAATAGGGCCGCCAGCTGTATCTCTAGGAACTTTTAGTGTCTTGGAAATCTTCATTTAGCCTTAGACTTTCTAACTATTTCTTCCCTATAGGGTTTGTGAGAGCTCTTCTGACTTGGCTCAACTAGCACATTCATCGGCTAATTGTATGTATGTGTATCTCAAACTAATTTAGTTTTGTTACAGAGTTTCTAAAGGTTCAGTGAACCATAAACGGCTATTACATATGCACCTTGTACAAGAATACTGCTGGCCAGCTTGTGACTTACAGTATATTGGCAGGCCCACATTTAGATCTGTGCTGAGACATTTCCAGATTTCCACAGAATTGAAACCTCTGAGATCAAGAGTTCGTTCTTCTGTCAAGAGATCATACACTGTACATGCACATATGCAAATAACAACTTGATAAGGTAATTATATTTCTGCGTAGACGTCTGCTTCACTCAGTGACGCTGTTAAGACCTCTAAAGGTCCTCATCAAGCCATTCACTTGCCTTTTACAGGAACTGAATCTGACAGAAGCCTCCTACTTCTGCTTTTCTCTCTGATACCCAGAGTGGGTTTCTTTATTTGTGTGGGTCTGTGTGAGGGTGTTGTTTTAAAACAACAGGCTTGCTTGAAGTCAAGACAAGCAAGACCTTTATCGACCAACAAGAAACTCGAACAAATGGTGAGATTATCACTCATAAGAAGGGACTGATAATCTACCACTGATAACACTGTGCTCCTTTTGCTGTCTTTGACAGTGTCTACAGTTCTCCATTCTATATGGTTAGTTGTTGTTTTTAAAATAAAGGGACTTGCCTGGATATTTTTGTAACACACATGATATGTCTAGCGGTAAATACACAAATGCATTGTTATAGGTCATAGTCAACGTCCATGGTTGAGAAAGACGCAAAAAAATCTCTTTATTCAGATCACTGAAATTGAGAAGTGAAATTTGTCTCACTTTCTACCTGCTTTTTTCAATCAGGAATATAATAGGGCCTTACATAAGCATGTTTCCAGCAGACGTAATAACTGTAAATGCATTCCATGAGATATGAATAGTTCCCGCAAACTTGAATTGGCTGTCATCATTTTCTCACCTTCACGTTATTCCAAACCTGCATGGTTTTCTTTCTTCTGTGGAACATGAAGTAAGATATTTTGAAACATTTTTCAGTGGTTTAGCTTATACAAATGAAATAAATGAGGTTCAAAACAACTAAATCTAAATCTAAATTCAAAATATCTTCTTTTGAGGTCGTCAGAAGAAAATAAGTGATGCAGATTTCAAAGAATGTGATGGTGAGTTTTCATTTATGGGTAAACCCAAATACTATTACGCGCAAAATCCACTAGTCAGGTTAGCCTTTGCTAGCATTTTTTAATTGAGCAACACACTTTTAAGCAGTCAGTTATACTGAAAAGGGTATGCAGGTTTAAGCAACACATTCACAGCTTTCCCGCAGTTGCGCCATGCTAAGACTGGCAGGGAGAATGAAGCAAGAGCTAAAGGAGCTGACGTTGAGCGGATGAGGAAAGACAGTGTGGGTGGAATAGGGCACTAGAGCTAAACATAGTCAAATGCCTCAAACACTAATGAAGAGCCAGCATCAAATTGGACAATGAGCAGATTATTTAAATTTCTGTTACAGGAAAATGAAATATCCACGTTGAAATAAAAGTTTGTATAAATCACTTCGCAAGAAAGCATATGTGGGGCTGTGAATATAAAATTGGAAAGACTGCATTGTTTTCATCCCCCTCCCCCAAAAAAAGAAGAAAAGAAATTTTCACATATGCATTTCACATAACATTTGTGTGCACCTCTTGAAATAGCGATGGAGAAAATAGACTGCTGAAGTAGCTGCGACACATGCAGTGTGTATTAATATTTAAAGAAAACAGCGAAAGTCATCAGTTTTAACCGGGTGTGCAGGCAGCTGTGTGTCGCACCAGGGCCGCAGTAGGCTCTGTGGTTTAGACAGCTTGAATCGTGGTAAAACGAAGCAAATACAATAGCAGTTTTAAAAACATTGAAACTTTATTTAGAAATACAACAATATGCCGAATGTTAGACTCCCAAAAGTGTTTAATGCATGCTAAAGAAATAAAAGAAGGTATTACCGATTAGCATTTGTACTGTATATAGAAAGCAAAGCAATGTAATGATATAAAAAGTAATAATTATACAAAAACAGCTCCTACAATATTCTAAAAGTAATGTAAATTCTGTAAATACCGTTCCAATTTAATCTGCAAAACAAAGATAAGGGATAATGACTTAAAAGTTCTGTATGATTAGTTCATATAAATCATATTATACTTCTGAAGTCATATGCTTACTTTGTTTAAAAATCAGACCAGAAATTAAGTCATCAAGCATTCATATCTTGTCTTCACCATTCATGTCTGGTGCTCATCCGAGAACTTCTCCAACAACAAACAAGATGATGGCAGCGGAGAAGAAGAAATTGCACAGAAACCTAATTGGTTGTCTGGCATCCAGAGTCGATTCCATGAATTTTAATGTGTAAAAGTGAGTGAGAGAATCACTGTGTTAAACGAAAATAAATTATTAAGCTAAAGATAAATGTCATCATCCCATCAGCATTAATATGCAGTGCTTACCTGATAACACTTAACAATAAGGTTCTAGATTTTAACCATTTAAAATTTAGAGTAATTAAGTATCATTGACCAACAATGAACATTTTTATAGCATTTTAATAATCTAAGTTAATGTTGTTCACTCATGTTTAATTTAATTATATAATATTTATGCAAATGTCTATTTAATGTATTAAATGCTACAAATTTCATTTTGGCTATTGCATACCTTGGCTAATGTTGAACAGAGTCTTTGTTTAAAGTGTTACACTCAATTATTTAATTATTCAGTTCAGTTTCTCAGTAAACTGACAAAGATTAAATCTTTGACCTAAGATGACAAAGAAACAACTCCTTTTGTGAAGGCAAAATATGCATGGTCATTTAAACGTACGTCATCTTATAGGTCACCACAAGCAAGCCGATAGGATGATCGTGTTTGCATCTAGATGATATTTGGCAATAACGGCTCACTTTTTTTAAAGACACAGCACAAATACAAATTGATTAATCCGTTAGTTATGGGTTGAGCAGTTCTATCATTTTATTTTCTAATAAGAATACTTTTTACTTAATAATTGTAAATAAAACAACAATAAATCATTTAGGATCACCTTAAAACAGGAAACTTTCAGAGGTACAGTTTCTTTATATGAAGGCAACATGCGAACATGATCATCCAATGTATCATACAGTAACACTATTATACATCAACTCAATGGTAATCACTAAAGGTGGTTTTTATCATGTGATTTGCTTGGCTATTGTTTATGCTGAAAGGGTCAGAACTATCTTTTGCAGTTAAAAGGTATCCCGCATATAGAATGAAGAAGCACTCACAGAGATAAGTGCAAAAAAGTACAATCTTTTGTTGTATATAACATTTTTATCTTTATCTTCATGATGCAGCTTAGCTTTGTGATAAGTTAGGCATGTGGTATAGTAGATGAGGAGAATAAATGGCATTGCCTTCAGTGTACTATATTCAGATCACTGAACATTTTTAATTATTTCAAAGCATTAACTGTAGACCAGGTAAACTGTCTGTGCATGCGCATGTACTGTATGCAACTTTCATTTCTGTGAGTGATTTTTATAATGGTGTAGAAGAAAGGCAGACAGATAGTTTGAGACAGGTGGAAAGTTTGATAAAGATGGATGATTTCATCATTGTCATTCAGGATGTTGTATCTCATCTCCCAGCATGTAGTGATGCAGATAGCAAATGCAACACCATCAGCCATCTTATCTGTTAGTAGGTGCTCTGTCTGCAGCCATGATGAGGCTGAAGCACAATCTCCAAGATGTGAACATACTGTAAAAGTTTTTCCTTGGTTTATTTATGAATCTGTTAGTTTCATTTGAAGTATATTGGGTATCTAAATATAGACAGGCTTTATTTTTATTTGTGGTATATTTGTTCTCAGATTTTTTTGATTCCATCATGGTTTCACCAGACCATAATCTATTCTCTGAGAAATATGAAGGGCTTTTTAATTAAGTAAAGTCTGGATGGTTTTTACATACATACAGTGTTACACTTCCAAAAATGGCACCAATGGTTGTGTATTTTCATCCTGCATTAAGGACTTTCTATAGAACAACAAGCACCATGGAGGTGGACAGGAAGAAGAGCGGTCAGCTGAGCTGTCTCTGATTGGCCATTGGGGGAGGTGACACTTTACGCCTATTCTAACTGCAAAGATAAAATCCCCACCTGCCATTACCCTAAAATCAGGAACCTCCGGCGAATACGCACACACTTACCCACACACCCCAAAAATAAAGAAGTAACAAACAGAAACTCTGTCCCTTCTCTACGGCCACTGCCAGGGTAGGTTGCCCTCTGCAGTGTATCTCTGGCTGGCTTCTTTTTTGGGCCTTTGGATACCTTTGAGGCCCCCCGCGTGATAAGGTGTGTGAGTTAGATCATTGGTTTCATTTGGTAAGAGGAAATTTAGCAGAGTTGAGCAATGGTACGGGGACAGTTTTGAAAGCCCTTGAGAAAGCATCAGAGTTGCAGATCGAGTGTCAGGCGGTGAGGAACCCATGCTGCATCCGTACAGAATGGAGGGGTACATCATCCCACCCGTGAGTATTTTTTATTCACTAAATGCTCCTAATATAATGCCGCTGCTGTTAATAGATGCATATGTGTACACAGTGCACTTTCTATTATATTGTTGTCAGCGTGTCAAGCGACGTTACGAGAACTTGCCATTGTGGACGTACTAGAAACCGAAAATACAGCTGGATCTTTTTTTATAATATTTGTGTTTGACATCCATCAGTCTTTTATATCCTTAGGATGATCTGTACATTTTTTGTGTATTTTTTTTAGATCTATAAAACAGCTAGTGTCAAGACGCATACGTGCTTGTGCCAACCACTTCAGAACGACAATCTATTGAGATTCAGCTGGTTATAAACGTCTTTACTCATGTGTAGTGGATCAATTAGAGACCCTTTGACAGTTTAGTGCATTCACGTGGGTTTGGATATTACAAAATGTTAATGAATAAACGTCTTTAATTATAGCTAACATGTAGTGGTATGTATGTTGTAACAGCTATGATTTACATCAGTGTAATGAAAAAAAAAGATAAAATGTTCTCCAAAATGTATAATAATCATAATTTCTACATAGAAAGAAGAGAGTAGAGAGAGAGTAACCTGGACTGGCTGGATGTCACAGACACCGTCTGTACAAAAAGATTACTGGGCAGTTTTAACCAAAGATGTGAGGCTTTTCCTACATGGTACAGTGTATTATTTTATTGGCTCCAGTCATTCAAACTGGTCACCCTTTATCTCTTATTTATTTGCTTAGCAGCAAACAGAGGAAATGTTTGAATCGGAGATGTATCGACCACCAATGGAGTATCAGTATATCATTGATGACAGTCAGAATGGTGAGTTTGTATTTCATCCGTTGTTCTTTGCAGTTGAAAATGATAAGATATCTTGCGTTTTTACTCACATTCCAGAAATAGCTTCTGTTAATTGATAATAAAATAATGCAACTAAATTGTTTTCCAAAGTTAGGCTTAGAAAATATATATCTATTTAAAAAATGGTGTTATTAGTTGTTTCCTCTCAGCTTCTACTCACTTCCCAATGTCATTATAATAAACAGGTTAGTGCTACCAAAATAAAAGTCATCCTGAAAGAATTAATCAAACAATAGTCAGAATTAAAACCCAAATTAAGATTTTAGAAACCAACAATTTACCAATAAATTTATTAACCAAAAATATAAATGTAACTTAGGATGAACACATGTATTTAAATGTAACGACTTCACTATTTCTTCTTAACCACAGAATGTTTTCTGGGGTTTTTTTCCACTTTTTTTTATTTAACTTCTTTTGTTTCTTTTCCCCTTCAGTCCCTATGTGCTTTGACTAAATGGCCTGCATTTTTGAAGGTGTCTTCCTACATATAATCAGTTTCATAGATATTACTGACTCCCTGCAAGCACAAACCTTAAGTGTTATAACACCTAAAGAGGCCCATGTACACAGCATCTTGTTATATTAAGCTAACGGATCAAAATCACACCCAGGGCAGCTGGAACTGAATTGTAAGGGGACGTTAGGAGAGCGAGCGAGTGGAACCGGGCGAGTGACCTAGCACAAAGCAGGAAACAGATGCCTCGTTCTGACAGGCAAGAAAACTACAGACGTAGAACGACAAATATCCCCAAGGGCTTCTGTCCACATTGAGACAATATAGCAATTTAGCTATGTAGGCGTCTGAAATAGCGTGTTAAACAGTAGCAGCAGTTTCTGTCTCTGAGGCTGAGGGTGCTTTTTGCATGTTGTTACTGTATAGGACTGTGAGAGGCATTTTTGATAGCGTTTGTGGTGACCTTTGATTAGACCTTTGTGTTATTTAGTCAGTAATTTCGTCAGACAGCTATGTGCTGATTTTCGAAGAAGTTAAATGACAGAGAAACCGAAAACAGTTCTGAGTTTCGGTATAAGGCAGTAAAGAAGTGCAGAGTAAATTTTCCTTTTCTTTTCACAAAACATGTCAAACCATTTATGTAACAACTATTTCTGTTCACTGAAGAATGTACACACGTTTCTCCAGAAAATGTACGGTTTGACTACACTAAGTTTTACATTTTGTGAAATTAGATTGCTTACAGTTGAATACATGTGGATAATCACTGAAAATAAAAAGTGTTTCTATGTGATAAGACTCAAAACAGATAAATAAAAAAATCTAACCGTTAAATACTGACAATAAAAAAACAAAAAAAAAAAAACATGCTTGAGGCTATTCAAAAACTGCAAAGGAAATGGTGGTGTGAACAGGAAACAGTGTGACACTCAAGGTCCCAGGGCTTACAGTGAGAAAGTAAATGTAATTTCTTGCATGCGATTGAATTGACGTACAGAATAACGTGACATAGTCAATTTATCAGTTGCTGGTACCAGCTTACGCAAAGAGCATGTGACATATTGTCGTATTTCTTTAGCTTGTTAAAAGATGCTTTCTGCTGACCCTCTGTTTCAACTTAACTGTCCTTGTCTAGATCACGCTTGGGATTATAATACACATCATGTCCATCCGGTGGATTTTGAGAACCTGCCAGAGAGCCACTTCACAGAGCTACAGAGCGTACAGCCACTACATGCAACGAATGTGCATCGCTTCCCAGAAGAGTCCGGCCATTTTATCGACCCAAGCCTGACCGGGCATCACCTCACTCTGCCACCTCCACAGGTGAGACCTGCATTAAAAGCCCACGTGGCTTTCACGTCTTTCACTTTCAATTTACCTGTGAGAACACTCTTTATATGTTTTGATGTCCAGTCACATCATTGGTGATGAGAAGTAACCATTTTTTTTTAATACAGTGCAGGAGACATTTGGGAAAAATGGAGAAATTTTGCTTGTATTTTTTTAACACTGGGTTTAAAAACTTTTGGTTAAATTTATCTGGTGCTTTGTGACACAAGTGGGTGTTGATTCTGGTTAGAAGGCTGTAGAAAGCATCTGTGCCCAAGCTATTGCTCAACTAAGCCTTATCCTGACCAAAACTCAACACTGTCACCGTAACTGCAGTCTGCACACTCATCAACTGCCATTACACAGAACAGCCCCACTTACACAAACAAAACCACTCTTTATTGTGACACTAACATACAAGCGCACAAATGTTACAGCTTGAAGGCGGTTAGAGCAACACTTTGCGCACACACACATACACAAATAAATACATATGATGTTAGCCTTTATATAGAAACCATAATGTAATTCAACCCGTATTAGTCTGTTAGCTTGTTTAGGCAGTTCATTAGAAAATAGCTACATTCTAGAATCTACATCGGCTTTTATTTTAAAACAAGGTCTGTTTGCTTGATCTTTTGGTGTAGTTTTTGCTAATATTTGAACAAAAAGAGGATATACATGTATATAGACTGTTCTGTGGGTGAAAAAATCAAAGAGATCATTTTAGATGCCTAACGCAGTGATTGATTTCCCTTCCTTTGGTTGGATCTTGAAGGCAGACTCTAACCATAAATCGCAAAAGAAAGCTTTTCCTTTGTAGACGTCCTTGTAGGAGGAAGCAGAGATCCGTCTGATATACTGCCTGTCATATGGGCTCAGTCTCACTGGAAGGTGCATGATGCTGGGGGGGGGGAGTTCTGCGTTTAAGCTCATTTTGACTTTCTTTAATGAATTTTTTAAAAAATTATGCTCGCCAAGGCTGCGTTTATTTGATCAGAACTACTTCATTTTTTGTATTATTACTTCATATAAGTATTATTACAATTTAAAAGAACCATTTACTATTTTATTATATGTGACCCTGGACCACAAAACCAGTTTTGAGTCGCTGGGGTGTATTTATAGCAATAGCCAAAAATACATTGTATTGAATTTTCTTTTATGTTTAAAATCATTAGGACGTTAAGTAAAGATCATGTTCCATGTAGATATTTTGTAAATTTCCTACTGTAAATATATCAAAACTTAATTTTTAATTAGTAATATGCGTAGCTAAGCGCTTCATTTGGACAAATTTAAAAGCGATTTTCTCAGTATTTTGTTTTTTTTGCACCCTCAGATTCCAGATTTTCAAATAATTGTATCTCGGCCAAATATTATCCTGTCCTAACAATGGAAAACTTATTTATTCAGCTTTCAGATGATGTATAAATTTCAATTTTGAAAAATTTACCCTTATGACGGGGTTTGTGGTCCATGGTCGCATATTTTAAATAGGGCTGTTAAACAATTAATCGCGATTAATCACCTACAAAATAAAAGTTTGAGTTTGCCAAATATATGTTTGTGTACTGTGTGTAATTATTATGTATATATATTAATACAAAAACACATTCATGTGTATATTTAAGAAATATTTACAAGTATATGTATTTATTATAATTTTTATATCATTTATATTATAAATAAAATATTTTCTACATAAATAACATATTTCTTTTAAATATATACATTAATTTGTGTGTATTTACATATACATAATAATTACACACAGAACACAGACATATAATAGGCAAACTCAAACTTTTATTTTGTATGCGATTGATCGTTTGACAGCCCTAATTTTAAAATGTTATTTATTCCTGTGATGGTAAAACTGATTGTTCAGGAGCTATTACTGCAGTCTTCAGTGTCACATGATTCTTCAGAAATCATTCTAATATGCTGATTTGGTGCTGAAGAAGCATTTCCTATTATTACTAATATTGAAAACAGCTGTGCTGCTTTACATTTTTGTGAAAACCATAAAACCATACGTTTTTTTTTTTTTCTCAGTTCACTGATGAATAGAAAGTCCAAATGAAATAAAAATCTTTGTAACATTAGAAATATTTTTATTGTCAGTTTTGATCAATATAACGTATGCTAGCTGAATAAAACAACACTAATAACATTACCTAAGCTACTTTACTTTATTTACTTTTCCATAAATATTATACATCTAGACTGCAGTAATTTACCATGGTAATCATAGTTTATGCCATAATAAAAGTTATTACAGTTATTGTCCCTGCTAAAACCATAATAAATTAAGAGATCTCCTTTAAACTGTTTGTTTTATTATTATTATTTTGATGATTGTGCGAATAATGCTAGGCAACCACAATTTATTGCTGAGCCACAACAATAACTGTTATTTTTGGCGGAAACTGCAGTTACCATGGTAATTTTTGAAGGGGCTGTTCTGTGAATTCACTGACCGTTAATCTGTAGATTAGTTATTTACACTTCAAACCCTAAGCAATGACAGCTTTTTTGCTTTTAAGCCTTGCGTGTACATATTTAACTATTTGAGGAGAGCAGTGCTGCTTTCTTGGCTGAGCAGATGAGTATCTCTCTATCACGCTAAAAAGTGTTAACTGCAGAAATGTACATAATATTCTAAATACAGACACGTCTTTACAGGCCTAAATGCACAACAACTACCATCTGAGGCCCTGCATAAAGTAAGGTTGTAACAAATCAACATCTTACTGTTAATCTTTTTCTTTTTTTAAATTTCAAAATAGTATGACTATCATGTGCGTTTGAGGACACACTCACCTCAAGTCATCAGACTTTTCAACTGTCATGTCACAAGAAATTGCTACCCCAGCACTGTGTGTGCAATCGCATGAGACCGCTACGATCCTTGACACTTTGGGTTTTGTAAGGGCTTTTACAGTGAAGCGGTTTAACTGAAAAAAGTAAGAGAGCGAATTAGTTTTTTCAAGTGCATTTCTTAATATGTTATTTGTTCTTTCTTCTTTCCCTCTGTATACTATACATCCATGCTGTTCTATAGATGCCCTTCCTCAAAATATTGACGTTTCACTGCACTGTTATATCGGCAATATATAAAAATGTAAAGTTCCTCTTTCTTAATGTTGAACAAGACAGAAATCTCCAGATGACACATTTCAGACCACCTGATTGCACAGACATGGTTTCCTCATGTATAGCTCTCGTTTTATTTGTGCTTTTCAACTGAACGTGTGACTTTAGCAAGAATTCCCCCCATCAAAATAAGGATTCTTAAATGGCTCTTATCAAGAAATACTTATATAGCTTCCATGTGTGTTTGCGCACACTTGGCGAATAAAGCTCTGATTCTGATCTTCAGAGAAGCATATGTGACCCCGGACCACAAAACCAGTCTTAAGTCGCTGGGGTATATTTGTAACAATAGCCAAATATACATTGTATGGGTCAGAATGATTGATTCTTCTTTTATGCCAAAAATCATTAGGAAATTAAGTAAAGATCATGTTTCATGAAGATTTTTGTAAAATTCCTACTGTAAATATATCAAAACTTCATTTTGATTAGTAATATGCATTAGTAAGAGCTTCATTTGGACAACTTTAAAGGTGATTTTCTCAATATTTAGATTTTCTTGCACCTTCAGATTCCATGTATTCAAATAGTCCAAATATTGTCCTATCCTAACAAACCATACATCAATGGAAAGCTTATTTTATACTCAGCTTTCAGTTTTGAACAGTTGACCCTTATGACTGGTTTTGTGGTCCAGGGTCACATATTGATTCCTGGGTTCTGTGTTTTCTAAATAGCGTAACAGGAGCATTTTCAATTAGTCGATTCTAACTCGATTTATTTTTTGTGTGCTATCTGAAAATGATGCATTCATGTCTCCACAGATGACATATTTGCCACGGCCATCTGTGTGTTACCCTCACAGCGTACAGCCGTCTCCTCTTCAGCGCAGCTCGGATGACGACGACCCCGGCAGTCGCAGTCCTCCACTGGAGGTGTCTGATGAGGAGTGTATGAGAGACCACATTACATCAACAACAGGAGGAGAGCATGGTAAGGACAAAAGCTAAGACCTTATAAGGACAAAACCATAGTGATCTACGGAAAGAGGATAAGCGATGCAAACCCAGTACCTGTTCACATTTTCAGTCTTCTAGAATCTAGATGTAGGTGTTCATTTCCTTTGTTTTTCAAGGTAACAAGAAGAAAATCCGCTTGTATCAGTTCCTGCTGGACCTTCTGCGAAATGGTGACATGAAGGACAGCATCTGGTGGGTTGACCGAGAAAAAGGAACATTCCAGTTCTCTTCCAAGCACAAAGAGGCTTTAGCACACCGCTGGGGCGTACAGAAGGGAAACCGCAAGAAGATGACCTACCAGAAGATGGCAAGGGCGCTGAGAAACTATGGCAAGACGGGAGAAGTCAGGAAGATCAAGAAAAAACTCACCTACCAGTTCAGTGGCGAGGTACTTGGGAAGAGCCACACGGAAAGGAAGATTTACATGTAAAAAGACTAGGAGAAAACAAGGGGGAACCTTTTTCCTCTATGAAAACAGCAAGTTACAAAATGGACCAGAACTCGAAAAAGGCCCTATGGTTTGAAATTCCACGATTTTATTTTGCATTCCTTTTTTATTATTCACCTTTGCATTAATGAAGAAAACTGTGTCGTTAATATTTCAATAGCTTTTATGACGCAGGACTGTACGTCTGTATAGTGTATATACACGGAAACGACATGTTTAAAGAGCAAATGGGCAAATTTTAAAAATTAGACAAAAATCTATTCTTGAGTTAAAGACAGTTGCAAACTTCACCACCACGCATGATGGAAAAAAAAATCACAAAAATACAAAAAGCAGAAGTGAAAACCAATGACACAGGCTCACACAGCACGGAAAACTCTGTCACGTCTGGGTAACACACACACACACACACACACACACACACACACACACACACACACACACACACACACACACACACACACACACACACACACAGACAGACAGATTCTATGCTCATGTTTGTACTGTCTTTCTCTCATTACATGCCCTCTGAAGAAACATCTTTATAGAACAAAGACGAATAAACATTAATTGTTAATAGAAAAAGTGAGCAGTGTGTTTGCTGTAAACCATTTGTTAAAAAGGCCGTATCATACTTCAGGGTAATTTCACAGCAGTGTAATGACTCATTGCAACTGTTTAAATATAACCTTAAAAATACGAATCAGAGCCTAAGAACTGGGGGAAAATCTGAGTGAACACAGAACAGGCCAAAAATGCTTAAAATTACTTTTAACAAGGTTTGACAAAGATTTTGCTTTAAGGACCGACAAAGCAATGCTAAGAACATAGATCAATGCTGATAGATTTATGGCCAGGTGGAGTGATAATTAATTATCCATTTGATACAGAACTCTTAATGACTTTGATTAAATTTAATACGAAGCTGGCACACTCGAATTTTTAACGGTATTCTCGCTAAACACAAGAAATTTCAAGCAACAAACCTCCATCAAACATCCTTTAGGATCAACAGTTTTGTTACTTAAACCAATGTCATGTTTTTCCATTAAAATGTTTAATACTTGTACCATATCCATTATTTTTGGATGTGGATTTCTACATTTGGTTTAGGTATTTAAAATTTTAAGGGGAGACACTGCAGGCAAAAACTGTTTTTTCATGCACCTGTCAAGTTTGAGATTTTAGCCTTTTTGGTTTTTCAGTGTCATACTACTCATTTCAGTGTTTTTTCAAGACTAGTGGAGAGAAAAGATCCAAAATACACTGTTAAGTGTTTCTTTTATAGCACTTCTATGTATTTGTGTCAATAGATTTCAATTACAATCTGTATTTTTAAAGCCCGTTTTCTCAAAATTAGTTTTTTTCTCCTACATTGAGCCATAAATCTCCACGTCAGTAGCATTTACACCCACCAAACTTTACATTTTTATTCCTGTCTGTATCCTAAAGGTTTTTACAGAGGGATTTTTTCATATATGCTTGATCTTATACAACATTTTATTCCACCCCCCAAAAATTAAAAAATATATTGTTTTCTGTCTGTTCTACGTTTTTTTCTGAATTATGAGTGACAAAATGAGATACCCAAAATTCCCTTGGTAAAACATTTGACTCTAATATGTAAAAAATTTTTTTTTAAACCGACTTCATCATTTTAACAAACACCTCAGCTGAAAGCAAAACAACCTCGTAGCGCCCCCTGTCAGCAAGACCAATGAACTGCTAAAAACAATATTTAAGGATGTTTATTTGTCCAATAATGTGTTTAAATAAAATATTTTAAATGTAAGTTCATTGATTAAATTTCATTTCTTACACAGAATTAAAAAAAAAACAAGAATTTAAAAAAAAACATTAAACAGTGGTCACTGTTGGAAAATACTGAATGCACATATTCCTGGATTCACAGATCCGTTCCGTGATTTCCTTTACCCTTAGTGTTCATCCGATGATCATGCAAGCACACTTTACATTCAAAGTCCTTTTTTTCAGAATGCAAAACAGGTTTCTTCCTTTTGGATGAAAATAAGTCTAATCAGGAGGTCTTCTGTAAACTGGAAGGCTTGACAAGAGGAACATACCACTGTAGGTAAAGAGGGTGATCATTATAAAATGATTATCATTTGGTTTAAGTTACGCAGTCAAACAAATAACAACAACAAAACAAAAAACAGGTTAATTTGGCAGAAATTCAACAATGGTATGCATACCTCTTCTGTCATCCCTGCTGTCTTCCTTCCTTCTGTGTTGAATGGAGGCTTCAAAAACCCTTTGAAATGCAACTTTACCAATTCATGGAACGTTTTCAAGGAATCCTGAAAATACATTGAGAAAACAGGAAAGAGACTTAAGACTTTCAAAGACTATTATATAAGGATTTCAAGAGTATTTGCATTAGCAAAGGTGTGTTTTAAAAAGTAAAATATGATTTTGATGATCAAATTATACACTCTCAAGTCATTTACAGTGAACATTTGCCCACCATTTTAATTGTACTGTTACATGGTTTAAAGGGGTCATCGGATGCAAAATTCAAAAATTGTTGGATCTCTTACCCGTCCTTCTTTTGAGCAGATGTATGTGAACCATCTCAGCCCTGCAGCCACATGTGTGATCTCATCAGCATAAATCACCTCCAACACCTTAACTGAGCTCGTGTCTCCCTGAGCAGCAAACCGGGACAGAGTCTGAGGGTGCACATCTAAACCTCTGTGTAAAAACCATGCAAAAATACAACTAAATTGATATTTTCAAATACTTACATGAAAATAACAGATTCTGACACGTGATGTGTTTTACCTGGCCTCGTGGACCATGTGCACTATAGCTAGCCTCGCCAACAGGTCATGAGACGTATCTGTTGCTGACTGCCATAAACCTTTTATAAAGAAAACAGACAACTATTTGTATCTCTAACATCACCTACATTAAAAGGATAGTTCACCCAAAAATGAAAATTCTGTCATTACTCACCCTCAAGAATAGCGTTGTTGCATTGCTGTCTATGCAGGCTCAGAAAGCTCTAGTGATGAGTCGTTCCTGAACGATTCGTTCATTTTAATGTGACTCGGCAAGAATGAGTCGTCTCGGGGAGTGATTCGTTCAGTCGCGCATGCGCAACATCCTATTATGCTCTGCACTGGAATTAGTTCACCCGTTTCGAGTTTTCTGTTTTTTTTTTTTGAGTCATTCTTTCATCTTATGGGGCTGTCATGTGATGAACGAACGACTCGAACCCAAGACTCGAGAGATGAACTAATCAATTCTCTTTCCGGTTCAGACTGAAATCTTACGGGGCTGTCACGTGAAGAACGAACGACTCAAACCCAAAAACTTGTCAGATAAGAGGTGAGGTGAGCTAATCATAGACTAAAGTCCCAGGACCCAAGTACACTGCCCTCCAAAAGTTTGGAAACACCCCTGGGAAAGTGTGGTTTTGGATGATATCAGCATAAATCCTTATCATCTTTTAGTTAAAATACATTAAAGTAAGTTGCCATTATCATTGAAGACCAGCAATAATAATTTTCATTTTGATTACATAATAATGGAAATATATACATGTCAAAGCCAGACATGCCCCTTTGCCAGCTGTGATGCCTGGTTGCTGGTTTAAACTTGGCCCAGGTTTTTAAAAGATTTTTTTTTTAATAGCTTCAACAATTGATTGCCAATTAAGTTTAGAATACAGTGAATTTAGGCCCAGATTATGCAGAGCTGTAATAGCTGCTAATGGTGGATATATTGATGAATCAAAAATTTTAGTTTTTTCTATGTATAAACTGTTTATATGTGTTTCATAGTTTGTGTTGTCCCTTATTAGTGCAAAATTATCACATATTAGAAAGGATTCATGTCAGTATTGTCCAAAACCCACTTTTCTAGGGCGTTTCCAAACTTTTGGAGGGCAGTGTAAACAATGAATTAATCTTTTCTGTTTTTTATAGCATTATATTTTTGTCTTGTTTGTAGTGTGATCAACATTTGTGTAAGCAGTAGATGTGTTAGGGAAGTAACAAGTAACATTTTAATTATATTTTGCTAAAATGAACAAAATGACTCGAAAAAAGATTTGTTCATTTTGCTGAACGAGACTCAAAGGTCCGAGTTGGTAAAATGATCCGAACTTCCCATCACTAGAAAGCTCTCGGATTTCATCAAAAATATCTTACTTTGTGTTTCAAAGTAATTAATGACAGATTTTTTTTTTTTGGGTGAACTATCCCTTTAAGACAAAAAAGACAAACACATGAAAACACTAACCGTTGTGTACTGGTAAAGCACCGAAGAAGCTCCCAAGTTCTATAATCCTTTGCTCTAGTAACTGATAATGCTGCAGGAGAAGTAAATGTAAGTTATTCAGTTAGCATTTAGCCTGAATAAATTAAAGATGTAAACATGTATACAAACCTTGGCTTCATCTCCTGCTACTTTGACAAAGTCATCAAAGAACTGGCGAGGTAGTGGCTCACCATTGCTCAATGTAAACGTGGAGAATCTTGCTATCACATCCCAGGACAGGTCTATCGCCCATTGCTCTATATTAGCAAGAGAGTGCAGTAAAGCAATCCTACTTGCCTGTCGGGAACAGAAATCATTTTTACTTTTACCTAATTATTCTTTAACTTCCTATGGAAGGACAAAAAATTGTGTCTAATTGAAAGTTTACCAGTGTGCCACCTTTCCCCCGTTTGATTTTTCCAGGCTCCACAATGGTCAGACTGTCTTTTCTGTTAGGCTGTGCAGGAGGGCTGACCTTCCCAGTCTCGGTTATTTTCCCACTGTTCCAGTTCTCTTGCACTATCTTGGTCAATGAAACCTACACGAAACAGAAAAATAAACAAGCATAAGTGGTATGATGAAAAGCTGAGATTATACAGTTTAGTCAGTCACTGTATGTTATTGGATATTTCCAAACCTTTTCCTGTGGGTCTGGGGTTTGAAGGATTTTGGTGGCCCACATGCAAAGTGTGTTTTCTGAGGAATTTATTTCCACGGGCAAACTGTCTGTAAGGAATACAGCACAAGCATGCATTGTGTACCATAAAATGTCATAGTCACAAATCATATTTTTGGAGTCTGTCATTGCTCACCTTGATGGGTTATTTTTGTCACTGGGATGGGACAGAGGGACAGTGTGTTCTGGGTATTTATATACACTTTTCCATCCAGTACACGGACATCATACACTTGGTTCTGGTGACAGTAATATGTGACATATCAAGAATGCTGGCAGTTTGATCACTATACATTACATGTATAGTTCAGCCAAACTTGAAAATACAGAGTGTGTAAATAATTTTTTTTAGGTCAACTATTCCTTTAACATGGACAATCATAACTTGCCTGCAGTCCAGTGGAAGAGGAACCAGTTTCAAGGCAGAAATCAAAGTAATGCCATGGGCAAATCAGTGCCAGTTTCCCATTGCCCATGTCCTCAATATCACCTTGCTCAAGTGGGCCCCCTGTTAAGCAATGGATCATTATATTCAGATATTAAAACAATTCTTTCATTTTACTGTATTACAGTTATGTGATATTTTCACAAAGACCCATAATTGCATCAGTTTGCTCAGAAAATGTTTTTAAACTTATGTGTATAACAATACCAAGTTTTGCATAACATTGTTTTGTAAAGGAGGGCACGAAAATAAATTACTATTCAAGAAGAATCATATGAAAGCATAAAAACATAACAGTCAAGTAATTGCGATGGTCAGATGACAACAAACTGAATCTAAAACCAAAACCAGTCCATCTAAACAAAGAAGAGTCACTTGCTTTGGTCATCGCATAGAGTTACAACTAACCTTCATGCGGGCAAGATGAATCCATAGCCCAGAATTTATCATCCTTTGTGTGCACCAGGACTATATGCTCTCCATCATCTGAGTAAAACCTTAAAAATATTGTTATTATTATTGTTACTTATATTTTCAGAAAATAGGTTGAAGTGTATACACTACCAGTCAAAAGTTTTTTAAAAGTCCAAAGGACAGCAGAAAATTTTAAAATATTTTACTTTCTATTTGAATATATTTTGAAAACAGAATTTATTCCTGTGATCAAAGCTAAATTTTCAGCATCATTACTCCAGTCTTCAGTGTCACATGATCCTTTAGAAATAATTCTAATACGCTGATTTGCTGTTCAAGACAAATGTATTATTATTATGAATAATTATAATAATAATATCAATATTTAAAACAGCTGAGTAATTTTTTCAGGATTCTCTGATGAATAGAAAGATCTAAAGATCAGCATTTATCTGAAATAAAACGCTTTTGTAACATACTATACCATTCAAAAGTTTAGAGTCAGTATAATTTTTATTTTTTAATAATAAATGCAGGCTTGGTCAGCAGAAGAGACTTCTTTAAAAAAAATTAAAAATCTTTTGACTGGTAGTGTACATGAAGAAATATCAAAATATACTGACATGAATTTCCTCAGTAAAAATATAAATATCCTTATTTATTATACTGACATGATTTTTCTCAGTGAAAATATAAATATCCATATTTATTTCTTCTTTTAATACATGCAAGTGGTCGCACTTTTGGACCCCACTGAATTTCTCTAATTTTTTCCATTGTAAATTATATTTCAGTATAACAGCCATTCAAAACAGATGCATTTTTAACATATATTCTTTGTCTAATTACATTTTATAAACACATCAATTTACTCTTTTTCTAAATCTGCTTTCCAAAAAGTTAAGTGTTTTAAAAGATATCCTCATAACAGTTCATGAGCCAAATTCTGACCCCCGCCAGATTACTACCGCCCCCCCCTTGTATTGGTATGTTTAGCATTAGGTGTGGGGGAGGGGTTAGGAT
>JAHKKF010535420.1:0-34863 GCA_019740295.1 Labeo calbasu | reverse complement strand
TCCAAAAAGTTAAGTGTTTTAAAAGATATCCTCATAACAGTTCATGAGCCAAATTCTGACCCCCGCCAGATTACTACCGCCCCCCCCTTGTATTGGTAGGTTTAGCATTAGGTGTGGGGGAGGGGTTAGGATTAGGGGTGGGGTTAGGGTTAGACAAATCAGGTAGCGATTTCAACCAGACGGGGTAATCATTTGACAGGGGTCGAAAATGGGCACAACACTGGACAACCAACACATTACCAGAAAACAGCTTATTTCCGCATTGAAAAATAAAATGGATACAATGACAGGCGCTTACTTCGTGCATGGTGACTTAAATTTAGATTTGTCTCCTACACACTGCCAGTTTCCAGCCTTGACAATGTCTTTTAGCGCATCAACTAAATCCTTCTCGAAGTGATCCATTCAGAACCTCCTTATGCCTTCCACTACTGTTTCGGATGCATGTGGCTACTCCAAACATCGAGGAAAACGTGTGTTTAACTTCCGGTTACGACTTATTTCAAAATAAAAGTTTACATTTACTTTTTTTTTTCCCTTTTTCTTTTCTTTTTCATTTGTTTATTTTCGAAGCAAGTACTCTTAAGGAAAAAAATTTGTTTTGCCTATCAAATATTGACGCAATGGCATATCTCCTCACATGCAAAATACTACGTGATGTCCACTGAAACGAAATGGATCTTGTTTGGCAAAATAACAACGCATGCGCAGTTAACACAGTCTGCGTTTAGCTGCTCCCGCGGTGCTGCCTTTGAAAATGATTTTGGTGGGTTTGGAACAATAATAGATTATTTTACGTGTTCAATTCGAATACGGAACCATGCCGATCTCCTGTTCAGCTATTGATTGTTCAAATCGGTTTGCCAAAGGCTCAGAGATCAGATTCTACAGGTAAACACGAACATAATAGCAGTTTAGGACGTACTTTATTGTTTAACGTTACACGTGCACAAGTTGCTTTATATGTATCCAACTAATGCGCTGAACTAGCTGAAAGAGGTTTCCAAGTTAACATGCAACTTGTCGAAAATGTAATATACCTAAAATAGCTTTATATCTTGTATATATTTTGCTTGTTGTGGTGCGTCGTCTTTGTCTGTGCTCCTCTTTTCAGTTTAATAGTATAGTCTATTAGCCATGGCAGCAGATATGGATGTTACAACATAATTAATATCACAACATAATTAACATGCTTGTGTTGTTTTGCCGCATAAAAACGATATGTCTTTTAAATTTGTGTGGTTTGCACAGGTTGCAGTGTTCGGAATACAAAAGATGCTTGCCCAGATAAACTGTATTGGAAGTAACTGTAAATAATGGAGTTGCAGCCCCCTTTACTGTCTCTCTGTTCAGGTTTCCAATCAGCAAGCCCCAGCTAGCCGAGCAATGGGTACGAAACCTTGGGAGAAAGAACTTTATTCCTACTCAGAACTCATGTTTGTGCTCGGAGCATTTCCAGCCCGACTGCTTCCGTGACTACAATGGAAAACTGTTTCTCAGAGAGGATGCCGTGCCGACTATTTTTGCAAACTCTGGAGGAGATGGCACAAAGGTGTGTGATTTTGCACTTAAGCAAATTTGTTCTTGGTGTCCAATTAAAAAATATCAGTGTAACTGCGTGCAGTCCCACTCATTGTTTTCTTCATGGTGTTTACTTATTGCTTACAGATTGAGTTAAGGAAAAACAGAGGAGGATTAGTGGCAAAGGATGCAAATGATTCCAGTCGGTTTGGTTCGCTTTCTGATAAAGACAGAGCCAAACAAATCACAAAGGACAGAAGACAGCCTATAAGAGACTCCAGCCTGAAGGTAACACATACACTGCTGAATATGCAGTTACTAACACTTACTTGAGTCTGTTTTTAGCTTCTTTGCAGGTCATTAACACGTCTCACACTTTTTTTTTAGTGTTTAATCTCATGGAGAAAAATCTCATTTTCAGATTTGATGTATGCGAATTGAACAAATCTTAAAGGTGTTTGGCCACAAGGTGTGTCAGAGAGTCTGTGTAGATACGTTGATTTTCACAGTACAGCAAAAGCGTGTAAAAGCAGCATCAGAGTTGAAGCATGGATAATGTATTGCAAAAAAAAAAAATCAGGTGAGGCAGATTTTATGATTTTCTAGACAGGGAGTTTACCTAAGGAAAACAAAGCCTGCATGAATATTTTTTTTTTTCAGTGGAAATGTTCTGAGAAAAGGATTTTAAGATATAAACTCTACATCGAATTGCAAGGGGGAAGAAGTCACAATTACCTAATACACATACATATGTGATACAGTGGTTATTCTACAGAATTGGTTTAAAGTCAGAGTTGGAAACGTCTTGGGGAAAAAAAGTGTCTTTTTCCACAAATTTTGTGTATATGCAAATTGTGAAAAATCCAAGGTACACATTTCTAGTAATTGTGCAGTTAATTCTTATGTTGTATTTTTAGAAAGTTTTTCAATATATGTCCTCTCCCCAAATTTGTCACTACCGAAAAAAACACTGTAATATAATTTAATAAGAAGGGTTATATCGACCTATTAAGATTTTGCTTACATCTTCCATGTAAATATATATTTTTCAAGTTTTCAGAGGTAAATCAATAACAATTACAATATTAACAATGTTTCAAATGTGATTTATGAGATTTGTTTTTTGAATCCTGCTTTTCTTTGTGAAAGGCAAAAAGTTGATCATACTTATTTTAAACTTAAGGATTCATTAGTTTGAATATATAATGAACAGAATACACTAGCTAACATATTAGTTGATAATTCACTATACTTTATTTTTGATAAAACACCCCGTGTTTCGGTCTTGACAGCAGATTTTCAGTAGTGAAAGTAATATTTTGGTAGCAATCACATTACATAAAATGCATAACTGTATTAAAATTTTGTTTATTTTCCCCAAATAAAGGATTGTGAAACAATAAGGACATTTTTTGGGATAACACCCATATGTCACTACTGAAACTTCACCAATGTGACAATTTTAGATGATTTTGAAGCTAGCTCAAAGATGCTAATCAGCACATGGTTAGCTAGCACAGTTCTGAATAGTTGTACACACAAAAACTAAATGTTATTGAATAACTCCCCAAAAAAGTGTGTTTAATTATAGAAAAATGGTGTTTGGCAGTGACGTTATTTAAAGTTACACACAGATTTGTAATATTTTTTTATACACATTTACCTCAAAACGATGGGGCCTATCTACCAGTACTCACCATGTAGCTGTGAGACACAGGGACACATCATTATTCACTGTAGGGGTGTAGTTAAAATCAGTCTCAGCCAATGGACTAAAACAGTTCACTTTTTCGGTAGTGACATGAAAAATGTGGGACAAAAAAAATCAAAGATATTTAAAAAAAAAAAAAAAAACATGGAATATAATGGAAAAATTATTTCAGTATCATTTTCGTAAGTTAAAATTTAGAGGTTAGGGTTTGGCACAGCCACCTCCCAATAGAAGGTACCCACTAAATGATTTTATATATATTAAGCTTACTGATATTTTAAATATTATTGTGGGTATAGATAAATAGGATCTTAGTAAATATCTAAGATTTTAATACTTAACTGCTTTTTAAATGACAACAGTTTGCACCTATTCTGTAGAATGACCCTTTTTTTCCATGTCTCAAACAACATTAAGAATGATACATTTCAAACCTGTAATTATATGTGTCAAACCTATGCTTCCTAAAATAACTGGTGCCATTTAAAAAGAAACGGCTATAGTTTAGCTGACTACTTTTACCTTGTCAGTCAGATGTTTTTTTTCCTTAATTACAGGGCAGAGGTATGAATGACCGGAGACGTGCAGGAAAGCTCTCGATAGGTGACAGGTACCTGTCTTTCTAGATTCTCAATCTCATGATTACATCACCTCAGTTATAAGTATAAATCATGGTTTCATTTAGTTGAATTTCAATTGTATTCAAAGTGTTCCATATGGTGTCTTAAGCATTGAAATAAACACAAAGCTTGGATGAACGTAACCCCTTTTTTTCCATTTCTTGTCCCTGCAGACAGTCCCTGTCTCTCAAGAGTAAAGTGTATGACAGCAAAGGCCTCCTGATCTCGTGTGGAAGAGATCTGTGTGACTGTCTGGATGTGGACTGCATGGGTTGCTTCTACCCGTGTCCCGAGTGCGGCTCACGGAAGTGCGGTGTGGAGTGCCGGTGTGACCGGAAATGGTTGTACGAGCAGGTTGAGGTAGAGGGAGGAGAGATCATTCGCAACAAGTTTGCAAATTAGCTAACTTGTTGGAAAACCGAGAAGACGACACTACTTCTGCTTCTGAGGATAAAAGCTTGACACTGGCTTGGTATATGGACATTGCAGAAGTACTTGGTTCATTTGGTGTATTTTTTTTTTTTTTTTTTTAAATGTATAAGTTTAATAAATAACGTTGTCTTATGTTTTTGCTTGAACAGCTGTGTTCATTTCGGTAATGTTTCCATGATTTCCACTTGTTTAGTTATGTTGTAATGCTTTTTACACTTACTAAAAATAAAATCTGAATATAAGCAGAGTGCACAGTTCTGATTCAAAGGTTTTACAAATATGATCTTTTAACCTCATTTCAAATGCTGTGAACACTTGGGAAAATATATCTATTGAATGTTTTATCAGTAAGCCTATGGGTGAGACCTCCAGCTCATCTGCTGTAGAGAAAAAAACAAGAAGAATGCCAACGTGCAATAAACGATAAAACTGTTTGCATTACAAACCAGTGTGCCCATAATGAAGATAATACATTAAAATGATATGGTAAGACACAACAATTTGCAATATCTAGCAGCAAAACAAGCTGTTTTGGTGGATGTACAAAAAAAAAACCTTGCACACATTTTTAGTTCTTTGATTTACTTTGTAAACAGACTATGGTGATATCCAGAAACCTGTTGGTTTACTGCAGGGCACTTTAGTATTTGTTTGGTGATATCATCTATTAGATATTGTCTAAGCTGTTTTTCTAATTGGCCCATTTGTCTCAGTCTGCACATTCAGGGCACTCCACCTCGTGTTGCAGTGCTTGGAGCCAGGATGTCAAGATGAAGAACAATCTGTCATAGGCCCAGTTTGCCTTGTAGCTGCACAACAATAAGAATGTACAAACAGCAAGAAAGTTGACTTGAAGCGGGGATAATGTATTGCAGAATAACTTAAATGAGGCAGATTCTGATGATTTTCAAAATATTCACGTGTAGACAGGCAGTTTATCTAATGAAAACTATGCCTGGGTGAAGCGTTTTCTAGTGCAAATAACTGGCAGTGCAATTTTAATGATGAAACATTGATACAGTTTTTTAAATATTGCAGTTCTTGCAACGTAAGGCTGGAGTAAACCATTTATTGTCATTTCTTAAGGCTTTGAGTTATAGTAGTGATTTTCTGCCTGTTTTATAAATCAATTAATCAAATGAAATTCTGATCAACCCTTTAATTATTGAAAAGTGTTTGCAATGTTCCAACTTAAAAATATATATATATATATACACTCGCAAACGCGTACACTGAGAAGATTTGTTTTTTTTTTAACCTTGTAAAGTTTTTACTCGTAAGCAACTGTCATGCATGTTCTCATTTGTAGATGACACCTTAAAGAGCATCTGTAATAATGTTGTCTCTTGTTTCTATCATCCGCTTTTTATTACCATACATGAGTATTAAAGGCTCTTTGTGATGCGCTCTAACCCATTTCTCTATTTATATGTAAGAGATTGCTCCTTTTTCCGAAAACTCTTTGATATTCATGTTGATTCATTACTAATTTGATTATGTAAATGTAGTATGGTTTCAGTGAGTTTGCTCAGCGTATCAGGCAGAGCATCCTCTCAGACAGAAATTTTTACAGTTGGTCTCAGAAAGACAATTATAAGCTCTGGTAAAAACGCACCAATTTCACGAGCAAAATTAACGTGTCTGCGTGTATAAACGCTTGGAAACAGATGGTTTATCATAGGAAATGAGTTCTGTTTACGCTATGTGAGAGCTGTTTTAATAGTGCAGGTTGTGCCTGACTGAGATTATTGACAGCAGAGCCCACAGAAGATTCCAGAAACATATATTTTATATACTGATTTAAAAATAAATTATATTTTGCCTTTAATTGGTTCTTGCAGTGTGTTTATTTTATTTGATGCTTACAAATAATACGAAAATGTTTCATATTTGTTTTATTCTATTAGGCAATTTACATGGTATTATGAAATATTCAGAGTTGTACAACAGGCTTTCAGATGGTTTCAGAGCAGGGTTTGGTTTTCTTGTCTAATGTGCGTTGCAGCTGGTTGTCTGCTGGCTGAGAACTCCACAGTCTGTGATGTCAGAGTTACACATGCTGCATTCACAGCTGCGGGCCACTGGATAGGTGAAAACAGAGTCAGCCCCGGCAGGGCAGCCTTTAAACTCGTAGGTCTCGTAGGTCCAATCTCTGAAGTTACAGGTGTTCTGGTAGTACTGCATTATTGGGCTACGGTAAACTCTGTCCTGTCAAAATATAAAGTATTTTAGTTCTGGTGCAAGAGGAAGAATGAATGTCATATAAATTATAACAATAATGAAAAAAAAAAACTCTGCATATATATTTAAAGAAAAAGATAGAGATAAAGACACCCACCCCACACACCTCCCACACAATATATATATATATATATTAGATTTGTAGAACTCTCTTATGCTTACTAAGGCTGCTTTCAAGGCTAAGATTATTTATTTGACCAAAAATACATATAAAATATATATATATATATAATATATAATATATAATATAATAATATAATATTTTACACCATTACTGTTTATATATATATAACAGTAATGACGTAAAATATTATTACAATTTTAACAACTTTTTTGGCCATTTTGCTATATTGTAAAATGTAATTTATTTCTGTGATGGCAAAGCTGATTATTCAGCTGGTCATTGCTTCAGTCTTCAGTGTCACATGATCCTTCAAAAATTATTCTATGCTGATTTGGTGCTTGAGAAACATTGCTTATTATCATTGTCCAGAAAAACAGTTGTGCTATCTTATATTTTTTGTGGAAACCATGATACATTATCATTCAAAAGTTTGGGGTAAGATTTAAATAAAAAAAAAAATAATAATAATTTTTTAATTCAGCAATGGTGCATTCATTTGGTCAGTGTAAAGTAAAGACATTTATAAGGTTACTAATAGATGTGTATTTTAAATAAATGCTATTGTTTTGAATTTTTTCAAAATTGTTTTTAGCACTTTATGTTGCTATATCAGACAAGCTCTCAATCATGTTCTCACGCAGTGGAAAAATACATTGTGGAGCAAAGAGAAAACTGACAACACACCAACCAGTCTGCGGTTTTCCCACAGAATTGGGCTACTTTAGCACTGTTGCAGCAGATTGAAACGACTCCAAAAATGTGATATTTAACCCCTGGAATGCAAATTTTACCAGAGGAACCATGCCAAAAAATGTGTATTTTACCCCCCGGAAAAACGATTTTTACTAGTTTTGGGCTAGTTTTGAGTAGCAACTGGGCAGGTTTTGTTGTGAAAATGATAGATTGTTCAGTTCGAGCTGCACGTGAACCGATTATCTCTTCCTCTTAGTTTTAGCACGAAATAAACATGAATGAACATCAGCAGGTATCTTGTTTCAACCCTGAAAGATATAGACACCATTTTTCAAGTTCAAGTTCACCAACATTAATCTACTCTCCTGTAAGATTTGTTTGTCAAACAAAAATGGTAGATTTGTAGATTTGGTGCTATGATTGGTCAGATTGCCTGTCAATCAAACCCCCAATCAAATCAGCCTTTTAGAATGATATCTAAAGGATCATGTGACAAGGCTAGAGTAATAGCTGTTGAAAATTTGTATATATAAATTCATATATATGTCAAATGTACACAAATGCATTTTAAAGAAAATGTTAAATGAATATTACTTCATCTTACCTGTGTTTTGCAGAGCCCAGCACAGGCAGTGGTGTCAATTGTGATGCAGCTGCCACATTCCTCACTTTCCACGGTAATGGAGATATTGGTGAGTCGACAGCTGGACCTGCATTCTGATCCTGCCCTCATTAGCGCTGGCAACAGCATCACCATAACAACGAAGCGCATCCTCATCTAGGAATCAATGCGAAAGTGTGCAGCTAATCAAACACAGGTACTGCAGTGGATAAAGTATTAGCACTGCATTTTGTGTCCATCTCAGGGTTACAATGTGAATGAATTTCTTGGGATTTATTGCTTGAGAAATTGTCTTTTTTCAAAAGAAAATCACCATTCAAAGTGTAAGCTAACCCAGAGCATAGAAAACTAGGTCTGACTAACTAGTTGGCTAAATTGTCCTTAGTTGAGTAACTAAGATGAATTAATTAAAAAAAACAAAAAAAAAAACAACAGCTATCAAACTGAATCAGACTACTAATAGAAAGTTCACATCAGTCCTACCTGCTGGAGTTTCGCTGAGACAAAATCACTTCACCTCAGTTCACGTGGACACTTATACCCTCCTGTCAGACGTGACACCCACATCTTGTTGAGAGCAGTCATGTCTTATCATACTACTGCATTTGCTTTTGTGGAGGTGGCACAAATCCTCAAAAGCCCTGTGGCCATGGCATTCAGTCTAGAAGAGGCTTAGACAGAACAAGATCCATGTAAAGGCCACCACTGATGTTCTGCTTTTCAAGGTCAGTGTTCTGCAGCACAATTGCTGCATTGAAAATCACTGGAACAACAGCTTGTCTTCTTTAGAAGTTCCACACACGGCTGCTTCAGCAGTTTATTTCTGCAGGATATTTTTAAATAAATCTAAAAATCAATCAGTTTTCAGTCACTGCTACATCTGTTCAGTTTTTACCTGGATAACTTTTGAAACAGTCTCTAATAACAGATGGCGGTGATGTTCCTAAAAGAATAATAACAGGCATCAGACCATATCCTAATTTACAGCACTTATGTCAGTATTTGGTATGTTGGTGTATATATTTGACATATGTTAACTGGTCTAATAATGTATTTTTTACCACTAGATCTATCTAATAATATCTGAAAAATATTGGAATTGAGATGCTCCTGGGCTTTGAAAAGTGTAATGGTTAATTTGATACATTAAATTGGTAAAGGATACAATAAATTGATCAAACGGGAGAGTAAAGACATTTACCACTGTAACCAATGACATCAATAATTTAAAAAAAGCATTTTTGGCAAATCCAGGTAATTTACCACAGACATATTAGGTTTCTTAAACGTTTATGACTGTTAAAGTGCCAGCTGTGGTCCAGTCTCCTTAAAACTTTGCATGCTTGTTTATAATCATCACCTGTCTTATGTGCTCACCAGGTTTTGTGAAGTTTTGAGTTTTCCTTTAGGTTTTGTAGGATTTTGGGTAAATCTGGACAGGCCCCTTTTCTAAACGACACCATTATATCCTCCCAATGGGTACATTATTATTATTATTATTATGATAATAGAGTTTAGAGAATTGTACTGCAGTGTTTTTTTCCAGACTAAGCAAAAAAACCTACGAAATCATCTCAATCATTTAACAAACGGTTTGAGTAACAGCAGTGGTTCTAGAGGCAAAGATGTCCAGAATGAGAAGGTCTATACTAAAAGTGGCCCCGCCCCTTTGAGACAGTGAGAAACTTTTTTTTTTTTTAATAATTATTGATATTCACTCTCCAGAGAATCTTTCTACACTGGAAGTGTCAGGCGAAAAACCTAGAACTAGTTTGCAAAAGTAGGTGAAATACCCCAAAATTTCGATTTTGTACTTTTGATCGCTGTAGCGCCCCCGTCAGGCCGATTGTGGCAAGCTTTGGTCACATTGTAGGCGGTGTGAGTACTGCCATCCAAGTCTCTATGACTAACGGTTTGGTCTGCACAATCGTTTTTACATGGAGATTGCTGATCCGTGACCATTCTAACAATTATAATATTAGATTTTCAGTACACTTTTATAATAGAGATTTCTATTATTATTCTATCAAAGAGCATAATAATAATTGAGCGCCAAATCAGCATATTAAAATAAGCTCTCAGAAAAATAGGTGCAAAAGCCGTCACTGGGGCGGTACCTTTTTAAAAGGTAGACTTTTGTACCTTTTAGGTACTAATATGTACACTTTAGGTAATAATATGTACCTTTAAGGTACCAATATGGATTCTTTAGGTACCTTTTGAAAAGGTACCATCCAAGTAACAGCTTTTGTACATTTTTTGTACATGCAATATCTGAAGAATCATGTGACACTGAAGACTGGAGTATGGCTGCTTTGCCATTAACAACAGCATTTATTTGAAACAGAAATCTAAATTAAAAATTATATAGCAAAAGCCTAAAGGTGTTTACTGTCACTTCTGTTATCCTTCACTCATTTTCCTTGTTTTGAAAGCCCATGAACATTTCAATATCCATTTAAGTTTCAAAAACACAAATTTCAAAAGATCGATCCAGCGATGAGCATAAGAGACTTATTTGAAACATAAAAATCCTACTGACTTCAAACTTCTAAACATTTTATATACAGTATATAGTTTTTGAAGCTGTCCTCTGCGAAAGAACTATTCTAGCATTCATTCCATTTAGCAGCAGGCCTAGCCGTTATTGCCTTGACCATTATCTGTTTAAAGTTATCCAGTGCCCTGGATTTTCATTTTGATTCTTTTCATTTTCTCTAACAGATCTCAGTCTGGCTCTTCGGCTTTTCATCTCCAGCTCAACCTTGACAAAACGAAGCTCTTTTTTCTTTCAGCCGCCCCCGGTCTCTTTCCATCGCTTTTGACTCCTGATGTGTACAAATCTTGGAAATTGTCCAAGATGACCCACTGACCTTCATTTACCACGCTGCGACAAGTGCCCCATCAGAATAGGGCTTTTTAACGTAGAAAAAATCTGCCTTTTCACTCCCATCTGGGCATCCAAAATGCCTCTGTCTGTCTCTATATATCCAGTAATTCTCACATTTACTCAGGTCTCAATGTACTGCACTGCACAGTCATATCTAAGACCCCGTTCCTGGCCTACAAAGCAGTCAGCACTATTATTCTAATAACTATAAGCCATTATCCATTGCACACCCACAACCTTCACACTAAAGTCAGAATCTTTACTCCCTACACATATAAAGCAGTCATCCTGTGTGCTTGCACACAATGACTAAATGCTGTCTTGTGAAATACTGCCCCCTTTATTCTGTATAGTGCCAGCTTTAGACTTTATACAGAATAGACAAGCATAAACAAAAACATAAGTCCAAAACTAGTTACTAAGGTCGGGTATTTGAATAATAAAACAGCAAGATGTCAATGCACAGTTGTCAAGATAGTAAAGATTGGTCATTGCAAACTGTTCAAACAAGAGCAAACACAATGTCTGCTGCATAACTAATGAGCTGGATCAAACAGCACAACCATTCTGACTGCACATTTCCACCCTCTGCAACAGAACATGTGAGACCAGAGTTTTGTTGAGCATTTCGCTGTCTTGCGAAATACAATATTTGTTTTCCAGGTGATAAATATAAAACATTCGTGGCTTGAACACAGTGCTGCTGATAAAACTGGTTTTTCTAAAGCTCTCTGTTGTAAAACAGAGTGCCAAGAGAAACAGGCAGGTGGCGTAGTGGGAGTAATCATTTGCATTTTGCTTTCATGCAAACATCATATGAGTTTAAAGCATTAACAACCGCAGAAAAACAATTTTGAGTTTAAAATTTAGTTTAAATAATCTTGATTGTCTTTTTTTGCCACTATAGTCTGTGTGATTGAGTGCCAGACGTTTTTAAACTTTTTAATGCCAAGAAACTCACATATGATCATATTATAGACAAAATGTTGTTTATGAAATTAAATAACTGGCTGCTGTATTACCATTGCTCCAAAGCCAAAACAAAGTAATGAAGAATATTATTCTGAAAATACAATACAATAATTTCCAATAAGATGATGACGGCATCTTTTATAAAGCATGTTAAATGTATGAACTGCAAAAACTGCTAATTTGGGTTTTATTTAAAAACAAAACGCATTAAAAACTGATTGATCTTATGCTTCCTTGTGTTTAGAAAGAACAAGTAATTGTGACCCTGTCTGGGAAAGCCTAGGCTAAAGGAGGCTAAAGTCTCAAATTTTAATTATGAGATATCAAGCATCAAAAGTTTGATTTCAACCATTAATTTCACTATGCTTTTAATCTTTGACATGGCCTTACTCACTCAAAATATTAAATATATCAAGGTTACATTTTCACAGAATGTTCTTTACCTTATGAAGGATGATTTTATGTAGAAAACAGTAAATCACACATGCACACACACACACACACACACACACACACACACACACACACACAAAAAGACTTTAGCTGGGTTTCACAGTTATTTCAAGTAATTATTTCAAAATCTGATAAATGTGTTTTGAATACTACTATGTTAAACATATTTAATTACTCTAACATTTAAACTTATCTTAAAGTTAAATGTTGTAATATCTTTTTTTTACTCCTACAGCACCCCTTTTTCTTCTCTCCTCGGTGGCATGAACCGGAAAAAACAGTCCAGGTAGAGTAAGACAAGAGGAGCGTTCGACATTTAAAGTATATAAATTGTATTATTTTTATGAAAATAACCAATCGTTACGCTAGATAAGACCATTCTTCCTCGGCTGGGATCGTTTACAACCGCATTTGGGATCGTTTGAAGAACTGCATTTTGGAAGTTTAAAATCGGGGCACCATAGCATAATGGAGAAAAATGCTCCTGAGTGTTCCTGAAAAAACATAATTTCTTTACGACCGAAGAAAGAAAGACATGAACATCTTGTATGACAAGGGGGTGAGTACATTATATGCGAATCTTTGTTTGGGCGTGGACTTCTCCTTTAAGGAGGTGAATCTTTTATTTATGCTCTTTGTATAAACGCTCGCTTGTTTAATGGACCGTGGAAGAGTGAAGTGCAGAGCTGTCACGACACAATCGCATTCATCTTTTTTATGTTGTGTTTACATTCTTATCTTTTTCCAACCGCTGACTATACACAAACAGGCCGTGACAGAAAGTGTATGTGGCTTTCTGACAGAGCCACACACACAGGCTGCTTAGTGTGTGCAGCCCGTGCTCTGCAGCAGTCCCTCGGGTAGGCAGTTGCGATGAACTGGATGTCAACAGATGCATAAGGGGCTGTCGAAGTTTGAGAACTGCAGCACACCGGTGCGCCCGCAGTGGCCCGCCTCGGCCAGCGGGGGGCGATCGAGGTCTTTCCGCGCTGCGCAAACGTGCCTCTCGCGGCGGAGCGCAGCTCCCCAATAACACGAGCACAATGGTCAACGGGCGAGACTGAGCGGCAGACAGATGCGCGCTGCGCATACTTACCTAAGGCTATTTCACATGGCATGCTAAAACTTTGATACATCTCGAATCTGACGTCGCTCGTGTGATTTATGGAGCCACGCAGCATGCTCTCGGTAGCAGCACCTGCTTTTGGGTGAGTGTGAGTCCAGGCTTAATGCAGCGGTGCATGTTTTTTTGGGGAGGGGGAGATGGGCAGGTGATGAGAGATCCTGTTGAATAAAGACCCAACGGCGAGCCGTGGCCAAAACTGTCATCCCTCGAATGCGATCACACCTGACTGTTGAGGTGTCATGTTCTGCGTTTGGCTACGTCGAGGAATATCTGGATTCCCTGAGCGAGAGGGAAATTTGGACAAACCTGGGATTTACGTCCTCAGCCATCTCTAGCTTGTTATATTAAGGGTGGAAGCTGAGAAGACATCCTCATATCATTTCCTACGTAAGTGGCTCGAATAATGGAAGGTGGAGTGCATGAGAGGGGCTGATAAATTGCGTGCGACGACTGTTTATAATTAATTGTCAAGGGATTTTGGATCAGTAATATCACGCGTTGTTTCCTTGCTTGGCTGGCCTGTAGCAATAAGGATGTGCCATAGTGTTAGTATTATTAATATTATTTTCAGTATGTAGCGCAAGACTAGTGACTTGTGCTTTTGATGACTTTTTTGGTCAAATGTTCTGGTGGACACATCCATCACAGTCTGCCCGGGCTGCGTTATGATGAGCAGTTTGCATTCTACAACACGTTTTTCTTTTCTTTGCAGCTGTTGCTGGTGTCAAGCGGATTCAGTGATTCATTCATAGCCGCTGAAGGGGCAGAGAGACGGAACAAACCTACACCCCACCCCTCCCTCACAGCGAAGATGGGAACCGGTGATTTCATAGGCGAATAAAGTCTCTACGGCGACCGAGCACCTCAGATAACGGAAAGGAGCCGCTCTGTCCTCCTGCATTCAGTTTTCTTTTGGATAACGCAGGCGCGCGCTACGCACATGGATTCTAGAACTGTTGGGCACATTTTTCTCATAATGATGATAATTATGATGCTGCTGATGATGTCACCAGAAGCACGACGCTTCGCTACAGTTGTAAAGTCCAATTACAATAAGTAAAAGTGCACTGAAAGACCTCAAAGCACTTCCGACGGCAGCGGACCTCCAGTGCCAGTCAAGTGCATTTATGAACTTGCTGAGCCCGTCTTTTGCTCAGCCTCGCTCTTTTCCATCATTCTGAACGCTTCGTAGCTTGAGAAGATGGAGTTTGCTATGGTGGGCGCGGACAGCGGGGGTTGCAACACCCACCTGCCCTATGGATATGCCCAGGCTCGCGCCCGGGAGAGGGAGCGCGAGCGGGAGAGACAGTCTCGAGCAGCGGCGGCGGCAGCTGAAGCCGGAACGGTCGGAGAGGGAGGTGGGTCCAGCGGCCATCCCCACAACCACCCGCATCAGAGTCGCGCCGCCTCTTCAACGAATGCCAACAACAGTAGCGCCGGGACCGCCTCGCGCCCCTCCTCCTCCTCCTCCTCCTCCCAACAGCCGCAACAGCAGCAACAGCAGCAGCAGCAGCAACACCACGAGCCACCACAGCAACTTCTCAGAGAGCGAAAAAAGCAAAGAGGCGTCGCGCGCTGGAGACGGAACCGCGCGGCACTCGGCGGGGATCTACGCCACTCAGAGTTGGCGCTACTAGGATCCGAGGAGGACATCATGATCGAGGAGGAGGAGGCGGAGGGCGAGGAGGAAGAGGAGGAGGACAGGGCAAGCAAGAGGTCGAGTTTTGTCTATAACATGGATGATGAAGAGGAGACGGTCTCGCTAACGGACAGGCGTCCTCAGTCAGGGTACGAAAATGTTTACAATGAGTACGGCTGCTGCGAGAGAGTTGTCATCAACGTGTCGGGCTTGAAGTTTGAAACTCAGCTGAAGACTCTCGCGCAGTTCCCGGACACTCTCCTGGGGGACCCTGAGAAACGGATCAGGTACTTCGACCCTCTGCGTAACGAATACTTCTTTGACAGGAACCGACCGAGCTTCGACGCCATTCTATACTTCTACCAGTCAGGGGGGCGTTTAAAGAGACCCGTCAACGTGCCGTTTGACATCTTTTCCGAGGAGGTCAAGTTCTATGAACTCGGGGAAGAGGCAATGCTCAAGTTTCGCGAGGATGAGGGCTTCGTGAAGGAGGAGGAGAAGCCGCTGCCCGAGGACGAGTTCAAGCGCCAGATCTGGCTGCTCTTCGAGTACCCGGAGAGTTCAAGTCCAGCCAGGGGGATCGCGGTCGTGTCAGTGCTGGTCATCGTCATATCCATCGTCATTTTTTGTTTGGAAACATTGCCAGAATTCAGGGACGACAAAGAATTCCTCAGCCCAGGTAAAAACTCCACGCAGGCGGACAATGGATTTACGCCATTCAACGACCCCTTTTTCATCGTTGAGACGGTGTGCATCATTTGGTTCTCGTTCGAGATCATCGTGCGCTTCTTCGCGAGCCCCAGTAAAGCTGCTTTCTTTAAAAACGTTATGAACTCCATAGACATCGTCTCTATTTTGCCTTATTTCATAACTCTCGGCACAGACCTCGCTCAGCAGCAAGGCAACGGGCAACAGGCAATGAGTTTCGCCATCCTGAGAATAATACGACTCGTCCGCGTGTTCAGGATCTTCAAACTGTCGCGGCACTCGAAAGGTCTCCAGATCCTCGGGCACACTTTGCGCGCGAGCATGCGAGAGCTGGCGCTGCTCATCTTCTTCCTCGTCATCGGTGTCATCCTGTTCTCCAGCGCGGTGTACTTCGCAGAGGCGGACGAGCCCTCGTCGCAGTTCACCAGCATCCCAGACGCGTTCTGGTGGGCTGTAGTGACCATGACCACGGTGGGCTACGGGGACATGAAGCCCATCACGGTCGGGGGCAAAATTGTGGGCTCGCTGTGCGCCATCGCCGGCGTTCTGACCATTGCGCTTCCAGTCCCTGTCATCGTGTCCAACTTCAACTACTTCTACCACCGGGAGACTGATAACGAGGACCAGGCGCCCGTTGTGGAGCAGCCTCCGCCGGGCTGCCCGTACTTTCCGGATTTCCTGAGAAAATTCAAAGGCTCCCCGTCGGGGTCGTCTTTGGGTGACAAGGCAGCAGAGTACATGGAGATGGAGGAGGGCGTCACAGAGTCTCTGTGCGGGGCTGACACGCAGAGCCCGAGCAGAGGAAACGGTACTGACATAGGCGGAAAAAACAGTTCACATTCACGAACCCTACAGACAGATGTATGATTATGGAAGAACGATAACCTCCTTGGGAGGTTTTCATAAAGATGACTGCACAAAAATAATCAGTAAACAGCACACATGCACAACTTGAAGACATATACAGTACGCTCACACACACATACACACGCACTCATTAAGTTCTGGACCTGAGCTGAAACATTTTTGCAATGTGGCTACTTTTGTAGAGAAACGTACCCTGTAATCACGTGACAGGCAACGCAAAAACCACCAGCTTTACGTGACGTGGAGAGGTGTCTCTATCTGCCCACCTGTTCAGTTCAGTTGACAGAACTGAACGACTCCCGGTTCATTAACGAAGGCATCAAAAAGGAACTTGCATAGGCACTTTATGAGTTACATTTGTCAGTAATTGTAGGAAAAAGAGGCGATCGAGATCTTATCTAATGCTATTATGCAATAACGTTTAAATCGTTTGCACTATCATTAATTATGTTATAGTCTCCCAGTTTAATGCAGAGGAAAGAAACAGGTGTAACACTGAGGTAGAGAGGGAGGACATTGAAAACGACTCAATCATAATATGACTTGCATTGTTAATGAATTCGAAACACTAGCAAACATACGCTGCCATCTTCTCTGATGAAAACCAATTCAGCTAATCCTAATGGATTCTTTTAACGTATACGAATTAAGGCTGGGCGATATGGGCAAAAAATTATCACGATCACTCGATATCGATAATTATCACGACAAATGTCAAATCATTATTTCCTTCGAGTTTAAAGTCAGATTTTTGCTCCAAAGTGAAAGTTGTAGTAACTAGACCATTCATTTTCCTTAACAAAATAAATATCTAAATAGAAAAATAAATTTCTGCATGTTCTAATGAGTTATATTGTTTCAAATTAAGAAACAGGTTTGGGTTGTCTGATAATGATGAAATGACAATAATAATATCACTATCACTAGAAATGCACATTTAATAGTAGCCTGAGGATGCAGAGGAAAATTTTTGTTCATTATCAATCAGTAACATCTGTAAAAAATTGTAGCCACCTCAGTTTAATATGGTTAAATTTATTCTGACCCATTTTTTTTAAATTACAGTTTATTTAAGCATTAGTCTCCCATTGTAGCAAGCATACATTTTAAATTAATGATAAAAACAGTTAAAACCACACATTGTTACCTCAATACCATGGCGAAAATATAACTACATGGTTTTAAAGGTAGCCTATTTGTATGAAAATCAGTAGTCTAAAAACGGTCTGTATAAATGCACACATGCTATAGCTTAATCACAAATACATACGTACTATAATTATATACCTTTACACCTGTAGTAGAATTCAATGTGAATATCCCACATTGCTGCCACAATACCATGGTGCAGTGAGTGTTACTACAGTAAATCCATGGTTAATGATGGCGATGCGTAGATTGAAAAGCCTTCTGACTGTGTAGTTGCACACAGCTTTAAACTAGTTTGAATCACAGAGGCATTTGTGTTCATCGCTGAATTCAAGTGTCACACTGGATCGCGTGACAGAGCCGTTCACATATACGTCTTTTGCGCGCTCAAGTTAGTTATTTCAAATGCGCTCATAACAGAAGCGACGCGATCGCGACGCTCATGCAGTGCGATACGCTCGGTTTTTCCAGACGCGCCCGTGCCGCATCGAGATAATAAATGCGTTTTCTCTAGTGAGCTTGCGCAGCAAGGCAGTTTGAACTTTGGTCTGAGCAGATAAACGGTCCGTGTGGCGCGATTCAAATGAGTCGCACTGTTTCGTTCCGCATTTGGCACATAAAAGTTATATCGAACATTTATTAAACTCTTTATATCGTTTTATCGAGGAAAATTATATCGCGATAATTATCATTATCGAATTATCGCCCAGCTCTAATACGAATTATTGCGATTGATTGGAAAGCAGCATGTTGCGTAACTTCAGGCAATGTTACCTTAAATCCCACTATGGCAAACATGTGTCCGCATGGCAGTATTCCACACTCTGGTAAAGACCCCTTTTAGCACACCCTGTGTAGTTCTTTGTGCATTGTCCACGGTGACTGAAGAGTCATTTATAGTCAGCCCCTTTCGTGAGTATTGAAAAACAAATCAGTCATGTTAGTTTTTGTTCATTAGCACAATATTTGAAACACCATAATTCATCCATCACGTGATGCGAGGCATCACAGTCACATTATGGTAAACCGAGGCCAAAATAACCGGTTCACATTGTCTCACAAAGTAAACACCTTGTGCAACAGAGTCAACGACACCATGGCTTGAAGGATCAGTTTGGCCACTGTTTTCAAGTTACTGTCATGGGAGTATATTTCAAGGGAATGCTTCATGCAACTATTTGTCTTCATCCCTTTACCAAATGACAGTGCATCCCTTTATAAAAATGCTGGCGGAAATGTACAGCACTGAAGGGAACATGAACTTGGTGGACTTCATGCACAGCGAATTCTCGTCCTACTGGAGTGCACGATGACCACTGAGCATGCGCAGTGCTTTGCGGAACCCAGGTAAGCGACTTCTGCGTTAAGAATTTGTTTAGTCATTTTTTACGGTGCATCCAGATGTTTACGCATGTGCACAGGTGTTTACGCATCTGCGTGGGCCTACAAGTTGTCTGTTATGGCTAGGAACAGGTGTTCCACGTGATCTCAGCATGCATGCGATTTCAACTCTCATGTTTTCTTGTTTCATAATAATATATCAACAATGTCTTGAATTGCTTAGCAACAAGGGGCTTATTGTCAAAGAGACGACTAACTGTGCTGTGTTCCCTTGGAATCCAAAAATCCTCATTGCTCATTAAGTGTTCCCGAGCTTCAGTCTCTGATGTCATAATAGCTGTTACCGTTTTTTGCAGACAAGATAATTACCATTTAATCTCCAGTAAACCGATATTTTGTCATTAATAAGACATACTCTTAGCACACGCCACAGGGAGATAACTATGGCCTCCCTCGGCCTGCTCATCTCTCACAACACGATTACTTGGCCAACGTGTACTTGTGTAAAATATGCACACTCGATATTAGATTATCGTAAGTGCCTTCTGTGTCATGTCAGTCTAGTGCCTTGTGGGCCTGTTACAAGAAAGCTGGTGTGTAAGTTGATGAAAAAGTAACCGACAACTGGCATTTATCACCTGTTAATGCTGTCACCTCTATAAACTATGCACACTATGTATAGTGTCCCTTTTCAGAAGTGATCCTCTTGCAGCTTGTAGTAGATGCACTACTGATAACCAGTTATATAATGACATTAAATTACAGGCAACGTGCTCTGTCTTTAAAAAAAAAAAAAATAATAAAATCGTTATTTAAGAAGGATATCATTACTGTCTCCATGACTTTATCCATATAGTTCAATAGAGGTGATGCAAAACTTTTAATTCTAAACCGTTTTACTTTCTTAATGTACACTCCTGATCTTATAATTAAGAATGCTTGTTATTAAATTAGTCTTCATAATCTTCACCACATTTTATAATCAAAATTTTCCCTAGCTTGCTTTGAAATGACTTTCCTTTTCTGATGCCACAGAACTATTGGAGAATTTTAAACAATAGTCTAATACTTATACTTGAAAACTGTTTCTAATAGGCTCATATTTGTTAAACCCACATCTAGTAAATTCTAACTAGATAAAATCAAGTTCTGCTCTACATTTTATTACTACACATCATGCTTCTTTTGGAAACGTGTTATATTATCTATCTATCTATCTATCTATCTATCTATCTATCTATCTATCTATCTATCTATCTATCTATCTATCTATCTATCTATCTATCTATCATCTATCTATCACATGCAGTCATTAAGGTACAGTGAAAAGGTACATCTTTGTACTTTGTATTAGTACCTTAAAGGTACATTTTAGTACTTTAAAAGTACATATTAGTACCTTTTTCACTTTTGTACCTTAGGGAGAGAACTGTACCTTTTTTCTGAGAGTGTGCATGGCCTATATGATGCTCTTTATATCTCATATCAGATGTGTTTTTGTTTGCAATGTTAAGCGAGTGTATTGGCCGTCCCATTGTGCTGCAAATAAGAAGTGGTAGTGAGTACTCTTTGTGCTAAATCTTTATGTTTACTGTTGAAATCTGAAATGATGTTCGGTGTAAATGAGGATATATTGATAGTCCTTAAACATTATGGGATCCTGCTTGCTGAGTCATGCAGTACTTTTGCACATATATTCGCAGGCACTCATATTCATGATAACCCAGGCTATTAAGCACTCGTTTACAGGTTAATGTTGCGTAGCCTGTGGAGAGGTGTTACGCTAGCTCTGTGTCTTCATTTTCTGCTGTAGTTCATATTGGATTTCACCAATACTTCACAGCGCTAGTTATTTGCTGTGCTGAACATTTTTAAAACATTTGGTGCCGGCTGTGAAGTAATGGCTGTTGTCCGTCTTGAACTCTTTTAAGTCTCTCAAAGCTTAAACGCTGTTGTTTAATGATTCATTGCGTCCAAAAGCTGATTCTGCTTCAGCTTTAGAGGATATTTATATATATATATATCTGAAAACAATCTGTTGTGCTGCAGTCCAGGCATTTGTAAAATGGATAGCAAACTAAAAGTTGGCTTCTTTCTCAGACTTTATTATTTGGCATCTTTCTCTCAATCTGTCTTTGTCTTTTCTTTCTCTGTTGCTTCCATTTGCCTCTTTTTCTACAAGGCGGAAGCATATCCCTCCATTTGTGGCAATCTTCTCTGTAGAATAACTTATAGAATGTCAAAGACAGAAAAAAACAGAACGTAATTCCTGTGAGATCGGTGGACTGTACAGTTCACAATGCATGTTATTTATTTAAAGTGTAGGTCCATATGTGTGCGTTCGCTTGTCTGCGAGTGTAATAAATCAATGAAACCCTTCACCCACATCACCTTCATAAATATCAGGCTCAATGCCACAGTAAATGGATATTAAACTAGATTTCCTAATATCAATCACCCATGACTACGAAAGACATTTTGCCATATTGATAGATCAGTGTAACAGCACTCATTCCCATAACACTGACTCTCTGTAAATATCAAGACTGGCATTTGAGCAGTGTGGAGAGCCAGAATAATGTGGCATTAGTCCAACCGAAAGCAATCAGCATCACTCCACTCAGGGCATTAATTAGCTGGCGTGCGTGATGTGTGTAGTATGACACAGAAGTGTAGCTGTACTTGGCTTGATCACCATACCCACACATACATTGGGGCTTAGTGGATGACGGGAAAATAAACAGCACTATAGATTAGAAACTGAGTTGTCATGGGAGATTTTTCACTCTGTAATCCCCTCATCTTCTTTTTGTACAACCAAGCGGTATAAACAGCAGTCTTGCATGTGTTAAAATCAGTTGGGCAGAAAAACACAAGCTAGTTACCCTTATGTAACCTTAAAATTAGTGATTTTATTTCTGCTAAGTGTTGTCCTCTAAACCATTGTTAGTGTCAAGTGCATTGTGTGGCCCCAAGCACAGGTGGTGCGATGCGGCAGACAAATTAGCATTACTCCTTGTTCTGTGTTAGAGCAATGTTTAACATCTTAATGACATAGAGATACATGTTCATGCTCAGAGGGGTGCAAACTAGCTTTTTAGGATTGCAGGGCTTGGTAGCACCAGTGCACAGAGAGTTTTGTCACTCTAGCGACTAGAGGTTTCTTTCAATAAGTTCTTCGGCTAAGAAAAAGTTCAATGATGTATAAAGGGAAGAAAAACTCTTTTATTTATGTTGGGTTCATGTGGTTTTTATAATAAATTTTTGAAATATGCCATTTTCAAGAAAAGCTTCAGTTTAATGACTCATGTGGTGCAATCATCAAGTAAAATGTAATTTTTTAATTTAAGTCTTAATACTCTGGGTATTAAGACTTGTATGGCTTAATATAACATAAATGATGTGTCTTACTGAAATATGCAGTAGAAAACCCATTAAACCCACTTACGTTATTTAAATACACATTGTTTGATACATATTTTGGACAATGGGGGCGCCATTATTTCAATGACGTGAAATGGTGAAACTCTGTGAGCTACTGGAAAATAAAATGCTGATATGACGAAACATTGTGTGGATTTTGGTTGTAATTTGTCGAAAGGCAACAACTGCTGAAAGAGCTTACAAATGACAGAGACAAGAAGCGCTAGATGCCATCCTGGCAGGATGTAAACATGCTGACGCTTGTCATGACACTGATCACCGAAGGAGTTTCTCAGCACAGATTTCACTCAATATCCGGGGCATTTAGACTCCTTGTGGGGAAAAGAAATGACTTGTGGGACATTTACGGCCCGTGCTTATATTCATCGCCACCTGTGAGCTCTTTCAGTAGTTGTGGACAACTTATCGGTATTTTATTTTCCGAGTTGTGTTGCAAAAATAGCATCAGGTAGCACTAGTAACTCATTGAGTGCAACCATTTCACGTCACAATGGTGCCCATAGTCTAAAATATGTATAAATTGTTGTGGAGAAGTAACGTAAATCTTTCATGGGTTTCCTACTACATATTTCTCTAAAAATCATAATTTACTTTATATTAAGCCATACAAGTCTTAATACTCGGGATTCCATTACATCTTAGGGTGTGTTCATACTTGTAGTTCAGTTTGTTTGGTTTATTTGGTCCGGACCAAAAAGGAAAATGATACATTTGGTCCTGGTGCATTTAGCGTTCACACTGGCGTTTTTGACAGCGAACCTAAAGATACTGAACATTTAGGCATAGTGATACATTCACAACCTGACTGGTCAGGCTGAATGACGTATATTTTTCATGATGGCACTCACCGAACATTCAAAACAATAGGAAAATGTGTGTTTGACTTAAATCAAAGTACCCATTCACTGATCAGTCTGCTCATCGCCTCTTTAAGTCGAACACAAGCAATGCCGTCTGCTGAACTAAGCACACTTATTGTTGCATGTACATATGATTTTATTTTCACCACCCGCGAACTCACAAAGAGCTCATAAAAGACACTTTACCGCCTCGTTGCTCCACGTTTGCCCTCTGCTCATTTTGTTTTGGATACACCGCTTGTTCCCTTAGTGAAATCATGTCGCATAGCATCGCATCTTGTCATTACTTCCTGTTTTTGGTTCGTTTAGAAGTATTTGGTCCGTGTTGCGCTTATATATCATTCGAACCGCACCAGAGTTTGTTTGGTAGTGGACAGAGACCCATCTTTTTAGCAGTCTTGGTCCACTTGTTTGGTCGGCACCAAGGTACGGATGGCAGCGTTCACACTTACTCAAACGAACCGCACTAACAGAGCAATCGCATCAGGGTTCGTTTTAATTAAACCAAACGTGACAAGTGTGAACACACCCTTAATCATGATTTCAAACAAGGTTTTAAATATATTTCTCAAGGAATGTATATTGCATTGTCGTGAGAGTGAATATGTATTCATAAATATAATGTTTTTAGGGAGTTGCATCCCATGACATTTTAAAACCTGAACTAACCTTACCTCGCAATGCAAAGGTCAAATCATCTGATATTTTAAGAGACTTATTGACCTTGACACACAGTCCTAAGAGACTGCAGGGGTGCTTTCTATTATATCATTTCCTGTTTCCCACCCAGCACCACATGACTTTGATTTGGACCAAAGCCTTGCAAACATAAAGAAGCACTGAATCATTTATTTAAATGCATATACTTTTTCTAAAAAGTAATAATAAAAAAATTTATTATGATTTCAGCACAGTAGTTTTTACTTTAATTTATAAAGGTAAAAATCCCTCCAGCAAAATTAATTAAGTCATTTGATTTACAGAAATAAAAACATGCCTATCATATAATATATATATATTTAAGTCACTGTATGTGTAAATAGCACTTTAATATGCTTTTTAAATAAATTATCTGATAAGACAGAACATATGCTGATTCAGTAAAAGATTTAGTGCTTCTAACAGAAGGGTCTTTCACCCTCAAGTCATGTCTGCTGAAGTTTATACGCTCATATTTTCCTGGAATACAGACAGAGTGACTCTGCACCTGGGTGTGTGGAAGAACAGACTTGATGAACAAATATTCCTGGTCTCCTGCTGATATTCCACGAGTAAGTTTAAAGCTCAGTTCTATTGTTGTCAGCATATTCCTCCTTGATGTGTTTGTTTGTGTGGTTGACTTATCATGGGCAAGCACAAACACACACACATAGACAAAAACACTTCCCTTCGGGGTTTAATAACACTCCCGTAGGGCAGGGCACTAGAGGTCAGGACGTGTGTGTTGCTGAGCAGTTCTGTCTTGTTGGGTTGAGTTTCTCTTATCTGACGGCTGATGCCCGGAGGGTCAGGGTGCATTGTCTGTACTAATAGGACTGACCCCTCTGATGAGAGACCCAAGACGGGACACATGCAATGGGATGCTCTAACAAACTTCATGACCTTAGGAGCACGTCATGTCTGTTATCTGCACTCACGTACAGCATAAAGAAGAGCCAGTGATTGAAAAAAGTAATCAAAAGACAATTCCAAAAACTCCTGAAGCTATTTAGAAAATTATTTTTAGGACAACCTCCTTCATTAGTGTAGTGTGCGAGCATGCAACTAATGAAAACATTTCCATTGGAAATGAAACAGGTGTTCTTCTACAGTTGATCTACCAGTTTATGTCAAACTATATACTGTGACCAATGTTTACTTGAGTTGTTTTTCATTTGACCAACATATGCTTGAGAACACACTTCAGATATATAATAATGCTGAAGGAATAGGATATGCAATCCAATTGAATTCTGCTCAGAGTAAATCCAGTTCTCAAGATATTGTGGGAAAAATGACTGATGCTTCAGTACTGCTAAATATGATAAACTGTACAATCTGAATACCACTAGAAGCCGCTAGATATTTGAAATGACAAAATTTGTTGTCTGTGTTGAGTAAGAATAAAACATTGTAATTAAAATAAAAAGACAATCCGTAACAAAGATATTTCTCGGATATGTAACATCATTATATCATAATCACATTTGAACTTGGCCTGTGCTATGAAGTTTTTGTAACAGGAGAGATCTTAGTATCCTCAATATTTCAGTTTTAATGGATCTGTTCATTTATATATGTAGTTATTATGGTTGACAGCAAATCGATTTGATTCACAATTCTTTTATAGGATTCTTAAAAGACTTCCCTAATGTATTTCAAGCAAGACAGAGAAGACAGGCAGACTTTTTAAGACCATTTATTGAACCAAAAGTTACTTGAAAGGAAAAGCGTTTTGTACTAAACAGGCTATTTAGAACATGGCAAAAACTTTTACTAAAAACAGTATGGCCTGAGATGGGGAAAAATACCCGTATATGTATAATCTTTATTATAAAACGGATAGTTCCGGTCTTTGATTCTGATTGGTTGAGGCACATTCTAAGCTGTTGTAAATTACTCTACAAACACACACCTTTGTGTACTGTTGTGTGTTGCTTGGCAACCACTTTGTTGCAACCACAACTGTTTCTGAGGAACTACATTGTTTGGTGGAAGAATACTGTTTTTATTTACATCATTACACTGTATTTGCTCTGTTTTATTTTGTGAAACCTTGCTACGTATTTGGAATAACCGTTTTATAAAAGCAATGAGCCCTGTGAAGCCGTGGTTTACAGTGAATTTATAACAGCTAACAACGCCCCTTAGCTGTTATAAATTCCCCATAAATCCTGACTTCTTGGGGTTATTGCTTTAATAAATAATACCTTTATGTTAGTAGTAAAATAACTAGGGGTATGATTCACGTTTCAGATGCAAAAGGTCCCGGGCTCAGAGTCCCCGATTCTGTTGCGGCCATAACAGAATTGGGGGCTCGTCCGGGATTCTTAGACATAGGCTTAGTTTGCTGGAGTTTATTACAATGAAGATAATTGAAAGAAATTAAATTGGGAAAACTTTAGGTTTTCGACAAGGCCAAAACAATAAACAAAACCCCAATCTCAGCCATCCCTCTATCTAACCTCGTAAAAAGAAAAGAAAAAGAAAATACAAAATTATCTTCCCTAACTAGCTAAAGCTTTAACAACAGCCAGTCTGAAGCAGCCACCTCTGCAACACAAAAGCACATATGTGACCCTGGACCACAAAACTAGTCCTAAGAGTAAATTTTTTGAAATTGAGATTTATACATCATCTGAAAGCTGAATAAATAAGCTTTTCATTGATGTATGGTTTGTTAGGATAGGACAATATTTCAGATACAACTATTGAAAATCTGGAATCTGAGGGTGCAAAAAATCTAAATATTGAGAAAATTGCCTTTAAAGTTGTCCAAATGAAGTTCTTGTAATGCATATTACTAATCAAAAATTAAGTTTTTATATATTTACGGTAGAAAATTTTCAAAATATCTTCATGGAACATGATCTTTACTTAATATCCTAATGATTTTTGGCATAAAAGAAAAATCGATAATTTTGTCCCATACTGTTGTCTGTTGCTACAAATATGCCCCTGCGACCTACAACTGGTTTTGTGGTCCAGGGTCACATATGTAAACAGCAAAAACAAAAACAACTGAGGTTGTAACAACTATTAATGATGTCATTTTTTTCTGCTTTGAAAAATGTAATAGTACGTTTAAATTCATGTACATTCACATGAGATTTATTTAGCATACATTGGGTCACTTAATAGGGACAGACATACTGAGATTACATGAACAGCCAAATATTACTCGCTTTACCCAGACACTTGTGGAAAAAATGATATGTCACTGACATTCTGAGTGCACATTTAAATGCACTTTTTTCAGTAGTGGCCATTGCAGTGAGTTGCTTTTCTAACTGAATCAATGGTTTGAGCACACCTGTAGAAGTAATGGGTGGTGGCGTATTGGCAAAACAAATGAATTGTCACAGCCCTAGTTATTAGTTGCATCACTGCAAAGACATTTCCCAAATGCGTAAGATCGAAACATACAACGATTCAGTTTCTTGTCCTTCCTTGTCAAGTTATTCAACCATCCATTCCCTCCAAATTACACCATCTTTCAAGATGTGACATTGTAGTGTCCTGGGGAGGTGCTGTGGCCTTGCTCTGCAATTCACAGAACACACACACACACATACACACTCATCAGGTGAAAGGAATTACAAACGGGACCGACTGTGCCCTGATGTAATTCTTGCTCTGTTAGGTGGTTATAGGCGGACAGCAAAGCCAAGCGGGAGTCAGTGACCTTCTGACATTCATGCACTCGGAAATACGGCATGGAAACTGCTGAGCTGTAAATGCAGTATGCTGCTGCACAAGCAGGCCCTTCATTTCCTGCATGTTGTCTACGGCTCTTACGATAAAGCAGCTGAAAAATAGGCTATCAACTTCTAGCATTTGCCTCGCATCCTGGCCCGTTCTACAATCAGGATTTACATTTCTCCTCTGCGCTGCTGAGCAAGGAAATATTCACTGTTGTGATAATTCTGGTCTGAATGTTTATCTTGGTGGGTTTCCTGTGCTTTAATTGGCTTGTCATGCTGCCCCCAGAGAGCAGGCTGAGAAACTGCAGTTTAGGCCTCTGGAATTAGCCAGCACTTCCTGTCTCTCTATGGGACAGACACACTGCTGTTAGTATAAACATAGATGAATGTCTTTTTTTTTATTATTATTTATAGTACTGTTGCAGAGGGCACAACAGTATCTATGGCTTTCCTCAAGAGACCTTTTTATTCGCTTCATTTAGCTGTTCTGCTAACCAAACGTTTAATGTAGATTTGCTTGTGGAGGCCCATTGTAGCAACAAAATGCTTTCTTGTAACACTATAAAAATGTATTTGCTGCTTAAGTGATGTAGTCCTCAAAGAAAAACATTTCTGAAACACATTTTGCTTTACAAAATATAGTTTAATTGCTGAGGCACAGGCAAAGTGAGGTGAAATGATAATGATAATGTTCTGAAAATCCCATCCAGCTTTACATATCACCTTGTGTTTGATTCTTCCCATTGTAATTGCAAGATGTGTTTACAGTAATTCAGACTACACAGAAACCAAGTAATAACTCTAGATTAATCAACTCATAAATGAGAAATGCAATCAATTAAATCAAAATAAATCACTGATGTATTAGAATGACTGTATTGTGTTTTGTCTTGATTGCTTGTATGCAATGTCAGTCAAAATGTGTGTGCAAACTTTACATAATAATTCAAATAAACCTCTTTCCTTCCCCACTCTGGGGTTACATACAGACAGATGGATAAGGCCTAGCAAGATGATTGACTTCCCCCTTGTTGTTCTGTCTGGAGGAATGGAGGGAGAGTTTTTCTTTCCTTTCCATTCTCTCGCTCTCTCCCAGCCTCTGTATAGCTATAGAGCTGTCTTAGTTTGGGGGGCGGAAATGTTAATGTTGCCATGGAAACCTTAGCTAAAATCTATTTTATGGTACTAGCTCCAGAGTTAAGTGTGTGTGTATGTGAGAGAGAATGAGAGAGAGGACTTGCTTGTTGCTTGATTGAAACAATGTTTTCTTTATTCCTTTTCTGTTAAGTTTTGCTCTAACTAGATGATACGTGTTAGATGATTCAGCACAGGCAGAGTTACTTTTGGGCAGAGGTGTTTTCACTGAACAAGGCAGTGAATTTAAAAAGGCAAAAGCTTGATTAACTTCTGATGCGACTTGATTTTATTAAATAGTAATAATGTTAAATGATTATTTCACTTTCAGAATGAAAATTTCCTGATAATTTACTCACCCCTATGTCATCCAAGATGTTCATGTCTTTCTTTCTTCAGTCGCAAAGAAATGAATGTTTTTGAGGAAAACATTCCAGGATTTTTCTCCATATAGTGAACTTCTATGGTGAGTAACGGGTCGAAGGTACAAATTGCAGTTTCAATGCATCTTCAAAGGGCTCTACACGATCCCAGCCGAGGAATAAGGGTTGGCCATTTTCTTTAAAAAAAAAATAATAATAAAAAATAATTATATACTTTTTTAAACCACAAATGCTCATCTTGCACTAGCTCTAGTCCAGACTTCATGCATTACATAATCACGTTGGAAATGTCACATGCGGTTAGTTGTCGTCAGTGTACTCTGGTTCAGAAAGATAGGGTATAGGGTGAAAAACTCCATCTCATTTTCTCATCCAACTTCAAAATCGCTCGACATTGTGTTTTACCTTTTTTTGTAAAGGACGTTTGCTTTGTAAACACAGGTTTGGTACTTCCATCTATGTCACGTGTGCATGATTATGTAATCCGTGAGGTCGAGACGAGCGTTTGTATTTTTCTTAGAAATTGGCTGATTGTTTCGCTAGATAAGACTCTTATTCCTCGGCTGGGATCGTGTAGAGCTCTTTAAAGCTGCACTGAAACTACAATTTGGACCTTCAACCTGTTGGCCACCATTGAAGTCCACTATATGGAGACAAATCCTGGAATGTTTTTCTCAAAAACCTTCATTTCTTTGCGACTGAAGAAAGATGAACATGTCATCTTGGATGACATGGGGTGAATAAATTATAGGAAATTTTGGGAAATGAATTTCTATTTTAATGTAAATAATATTAATAGTATTGTATTCTTTTTAATAGTGTAATAGTGATAAAACATCAAATGGAAATTAAGCATCATTTATATTAGTTAAATCTATGCAAATCTATGTGGTTTTGAGGTGCTAGAAGTTTTTTTTAAGTGACATATACTGTGTCCAAATTCAACTTTTTGCCTACTGGCAATGGATAGTGTATTTAGAAGATTACAGAATTTTAAAATTATGGAATTACTAAGTTGTTTTTCCTTGCATTTTTGTGGCAAACAGTGAAGGTCATCGTCTCACTCACAGCATCAAATATTGAGAAGTCTCTGTGAAATTCTCATTATAAAACCATTTTGTTTTGGTGGATTAATACAAGTAAATTCACAATTAAGTCCCGACATGCAGATCTATAGAAAAGCTTGGTTGTAGCAAGGGACGCGACAGTCACTTAATGAGCTCATCTTTTTATGGTCGGACCAAACGTCCGTGTCCGGAAAGATCACACTTCCACCATTATTAGACAGTCACTTTAGTAGAGTGCTTGCGTGTCTTACATTTGATTCACTTAGATCACTTACGTCAAGTAGAAATCAGCCAGACTTGAACTATCATTCTTGGCACTGAAACAGTGCATTATGTTATAGCTCCTAATAAAGCTACCAGTTAAATGCCAAGAAAATCCATTTATTTTCTTCTTTAAGTCCGATTTTTCTTACATTTGGCACATGGCGAGTATTAATTTTCATTGGCATATATATACGAAGCTATGTTTACAAAGAACTGCTTAATGAGCAGAAGGACATAAATATATTTGCAGAGTAATCACAATTGCGGGAAACAGTGCATCACATGCAGAACTGTTGTCATGAGAAAAATATAGGTGGAAAAAAAAAAAACATACTGGTTGTCATGGCAACAGCAAAGTTTAAGACAGAAGGAGAAGGGTAGATTCTATCCACAATGGTCATTTTAACAAAAGCCGTTCATTTTCTTCAGTTTATTCACACGCTCAAACAAAGTTAAAATATTTTCAGCACCTGCCGCTGGAGGAGTCGTGCCCCCCTGGCACTTCTTAAATGCCTGTGAGATGCAGGTCTTTTTCCCCTCCATCACTCACACTCCATCTCTCATGCTGTGTTCTCTTGCTCAGTTACCTGGGTATTGTTTATAGTGATTCCATATTCATTGCAGTGCGGCAGACGTCGCGACTCAGCTCATGATATCTCTGCCGCTCCCTCAGGCTTTGCTGCATGCAACATGTGGAGCACTTAAGTGCTTTCCTGCTCCTTACTGCTGGAGAGAAGGCTAGATCCCCAAGCACAGCTCATGACGGCAGCTGCTGCCCTCTTTCCACATGGATTTTGACAAGTTTCTCCCTGTCGCTTAAATAATGCAAACTCTCTTGCCTCAGCTTAGCACAGTTAACCACAGTGACACTGCGTGTGTGTGATTTGTGACTGCGTCTTTTGTTCTGTACGTTCTGACTTTAGCCCGTAGCGATAAACCATTACATAATTGGCTGAATTGTGTAATGCAGATAATTGAGCACTTTTAATTCTAATGTTATCAGCAATAGGAACATTTTAATGGGATAGTCCACCCAAAAAGTAAAATCCTGTCATCATTTACTCATCTTCATGTCATTCCAAACCTGTATGACGTTCTTCGTTTTGGTTGAACACAAATTATTTGAAGAATGTAGTTAACCAAATATTTTCAGTTGCCATTGACATTTTTGTATTTCCGTTTAGAATAAAAGTCAGTGGGAACAGGAACTATTTGGTTACCAAGATTATTAAAATATTTTATGTTTCACAGAAGGAAGAAAGTCATAGGTTTGTTACAACAACAAACATAAATTTTGCTAGAATTTTCATTTTTGGGTGGGCTTTCCATTGAAGTAAATCCTAGAAATGTGCTAAAATGCCTTTCTTTATGGTTCAGTAGTGTGTTAAAGTGGGCGCTCCAAAGGAGCAGTTTCAAGCACCCTGTGCAATGCATCATGGCCTGTTTGCAGCCCATTTCACTTTTCTAGTCAGAAACAGAATACTCAAGAAAAAAAAGTTGTATGAGACTTGATTTTGTTCTTCAGGAATTGATTGAATCGTTAAATAGGGGGGTGTTACAAATCATAATGGAGCCAGGTAGTTCGAATATGAGGGATTTGTGATATCAGCTAAAAATGAAAGGTTAGGAAGACAATTTAAATAATTTTAAATATCTAAAATATTTTTCATATTAATTTACCCTGGTGCACGGCGATATTTGTTGACAAAGGCTTTAAATGAGAAGTCCACTTCCACAACAAAGATTTACAGATCATGTACTCACCCCCTTGTCATCCAAAGTTTTCATGTCTTCTTTCTTCAGTCGTAAAAAAATTATGTTTTTTACAAAATAGTTGCAATTGTAAACGATGCCAGCCACGGAAGAAGGGTCTTATCTACCGAAACAATCGGTTATTTTCATAAAAATAATACAATTTATATACTCTTTAATGTCAAACACTCGTCTTGTCTTACTCTGCCTTGACTGTTTTTTTTCCGGTTCATGACGGTTAGGGTATGTTGAAAAACTCTCATCTCATGCTGTCAAAATCGTCCTATATCGCTGTTTTACCTTTTTTGTTAGGGGTGTTTGATCTTCTTTGCATGTTCACTTTGCATAGACTAGGTTGGTACTTCTGCAGTGATGTATGATGATTTTACAATTATTTTTGAAGTTGAGGGAGAAAATACGAGTTTTTCGACATACCCTAACTGTCTTGAGCCAGAATACACAGAGTTCAGGGAGAGCAAGACAAGACGAGCGTTTGAGGTTAAAAAGTATTTAAACTGTATTTTTTAAAAATGGAAATAACCAATCGTTTCGCTAGATAAGACCCTTCTTCCTCAGCTGGTATCGTTTACAAACGCATTTGAGATTGTTTGATGCCGCACTTAAACTGCATTTTGGAAGTTCAAACTCAGGGCACCATATCAGTCCATTATATGAAGAAAAATCCTAAAACGTTTTCCTCAAAAAACATAATTTCTTTACGACTGAAGAAAGGAAGACATGAACATCTTGGATGACAAGGGGGTGAGTACATTATCTGTACATTTTTGTTCTGGAAGTATACTTGTTATTACATGACTCTTCTTAAGGTGAATGTGTAATAAACTTAAACTATAATTGATGAAAACAAAACAAGCAGTTAAATTCATAATTATTTGGTTGACAAATAATCCTCAGTTAAAGTGTCACTCACTTATCAAGTCACCTCACTTTTAGACACGACTAGATTCCTTTCCAGTATATTCTTGTTTAGTTCTTGTCTGACAGCATTCTCTCTGTGGTGACATTGCAACTTTTCTTGTTTGTGTCTCCCACCACCTAGCTGCCCTGATTTCATTTAGATGAGGCTTGAAAAATGGCAGTAGACTGCAGTGCTCATTGTGAGCTTGTGAGAGAGATTTTTCTCAGTCTAGAAATACTCTTATGCTTCAAATACCAGTGTAGATGAAGCGGCTGTATAAGGAGCAGACTGTCCAGACAGTAAAGCGAATGCGTGACACTTTCAAGCAAGACGTTCCATAAAATTGTGTTGATGTACTGTAAAAGTGACATTGCTGCTGTATAACAAACTGAAAGGCACTGTGTGAATTGGCATATATAATGTATGTATCTGTATTGTCTAAATTGCAAAGTTTTGGCTCTTCAGTTCCTCACAGATGTTAACTTTTAAGGATTCCTCTCATTGAAAATTTTAAGATAGCTTCTATTTGTTTTTCTTTCTCTGTATCGCCGCAATATATGCAGCTACAACTGCCGTTGCTTTATTCATTTTTATTAGCTTGACTGCTAATGTAAATGGCATCTTGAGCCCTGAGAGTATTCATTCATCTGTCACAAATTGCAATAACCAAATACGAAATGCATAATGCTATGGCTCAGTGCATATGACAGAACCGAGTATTCCTGCAACGGATAGTGTCAGGTAAAGCATTATTGATTTGCGCGCACGGATACGTGTTTATGTGCTTGCATGTATGTGAGTTTGTGTTTGGAGGAGGCAGAGAAAGCATTTTAAGTCCAACGACTGTGCAGCTTAGACGCTGACAGCTGAATCATAGGCTGCTAGGGCAGAAGGAGAAAAATCAATGGCTTTTAAATTCACTTTGTGAGGTAATATCAAAGGCAGCGACTGTTGAATCGCAAATAAGTATATGGCTGCGTGCAGGTGTTATGCAGGGGCCGGGTGAAGGGAATGAAGTGTTATGTAGAGGGTGTTTTCAGCATGCACTGGGCAACAGCATGATGAAGATGCCTGTCGCTGATAAAAAAAAAATCTCTCAAGACCTCCCACTCACCTTCACTAAATGCTGAAAAATGTCTATCAGCGGCAACAGCTTGAAATCTCATGCTGACAGCCCATCAGCATACAATATTGTTTCATTGTTTTGAATGCTAATATGGTGCAGTTGATGGTGGACTCATTGTTGGTGATTTCATCACTTAAAAATTTTATATTTTAATATTAAATCTAAAATCAAAAGTTTTTGAACAGTAAGATTTTTCATGTTTTTTAAATAAGTCTCTTCTGCTCACCAAGCCTGCATTTATTTGATCCAGCAAAAGCACTAAAATTATGAAATATTTTTACTAGTTTAAATAACTGTTTTCTATTTGAATATATTTTAAAATGTAATTTATTCCTTTGATCAAAGCTAAATTTTCAGCATCATTACTCCAGTCTTCAGTGTCACATGATCCTTCAGAAATCA
>JAHKKF010535418.1:0-51215 GCA_019740295.1 Labeo calbasu | reverse complement strand
CCCCCACTATTCGCTTAACCACTTTCGCCACTGAAAACATGGTCAAACAGGCGTCTTTTCTAATGTTGTGACGTATATATTTGGCCGAGATACAACCATTTGATCTGAGGATGCAAAAAATTCGAAATACTTATAAAATACTTTAAAGTTGTCCGAATGAAGTTTTTAGCAATGCATATTACTAATCAAAAATTAAGTTTTGATATTTTATGGTAGGAAATTGACAAAATATCTTCATGGAACATGATCTTTACGTAATATCCTCATGATTTTTGCCTTAAAAGAAAAATCGATAATTTTGACATATACAGTTGTTGGCTATTGCTACTTATGACTGTTTTTTCTCATCCAGGGTCACATATTGTCTCTGGGTTGAGATGTTGTGATGGTGGTACTTGACCGGGTAGCTGACATGACATTTCAGCAGTGTTTAAACCATTTTTATCATTTCTGTGTTATATAGATGCAGTTTTATGGCTTGAAGCATTTACATACAAAGATTAATAATCTATTAACGATCATTTTTCGTCTTTTTTTTTTTTATTAAAAAAATAATAATGCATCGTTAATGTTAATGGAAAGTTAATTGACACTGTCATAAACAACCTTTTATCTGTCAGTCAACTAGATACACAAAAGATAAGCAGGTGCTCTAAAGGTTTTAGAGACACTGTTTACATGGATGTACTGTAGGGACTCTGCTCTAGCCAGGGAGCCAAGTTGTATTTCCCTAAGTTCAACAGAAGTGGGAGCCCTTGCTTCAGGAAACCCTCAGCTGTAATGATTTTGATAGGTCTTTGCTGCAAGCACTTATATCATAAATTATGTTAACATTAGTAATAGTTTAGCTGCATGATCATTTCCATGGCATTTGTGCTGTCAGATAATTATTTCTCTTACATTCAAAAATTGTCCCAGTGTGTTTAAGGTACCATTTAAATCGTAAGATCTGTCCTCTAAGGTTTGTTCTGAAACAGGTGTCTGTGTGTTTGCATCAGTTTGGGCATGTGTATTTGTACTTAGCTGGGTATCAGAGCCGGGTCAAAGTGCAGTGTACAGCTGGCCCTGTCCACAAGAGATCATTTCTATTTGTGTACTGTGTGCGCCAGCACTGATAACCCAAACCTCACATGCACAAGTAGGGTACAACGTGGCCCCCTGGCAAAGTTTTTCAGTAGCTTTTGATTATGCGGTAAGTGTTAAAAAGCCTCTTTTTTACTCTTGTAAAAAAAAATCACTGTTAGGTACAGTGGGCAGAAAAGTACAATGCAGAATGCATGTACCCTAATAAATGAGTGGGTGAATTTGTTGTGTAGGATGTGTGAAGTAGGCCTGCTTGGACTGTTCTAATCACAATGGAGATTAATTTGCGAAATATGCTTGTGTTGACGATAGTACTCCAATATACACAAAAACAAAAAGGTGTTAATGTGAATATGTCCATTAGGGGCCATAAGTGAATGAATAACACACAAAAATGCCTTTTTGTACAATGAGAACTTCAGACTGCAACAATACACTGTTAGCTATTTATTTGTTTGACTTTTTTTTTTTTTAGTAAGGGCTGGCAGTGCACAGCTTGTCTGGGGCCTCCTCCCCTCTGTCACAGCGAATGAGAGACGCCTGCCTTACGCCCACTAACCTGGAAAATATTTCCCACCTTTTCCATGAGTAGATTCTTTTCATTAGAGAATGAGAGGTGAATAGCACAGGACATTTAGTACCTACTTAAATCACCAATATTTATAGCCACTGTAATAATTTTAATGAAACAGGTATAATTTAGACATGATGTCACATTTATTAATATATGACATTCTTTGGACAAACATGTTGCTATGACAACCACACGACTAGCAAGAATCTACTATCTCTGCTTCTTTGGTCCATAAACACGCAGTAAATTCCTAAACTTGAGGATTAAAATAAATGCATTGATCATAAAATCTATTAAGTATTGCAGGCGTTTTTAGCAGATAATACTATGTTAAACTCTTCTACATTTTATTTCTCATGTCAAGCAAAGCGAGGGAGAACACAGGACAGTAAGATAAAAATAATGAAAATATGAAATAACAAAATAATACAAAAGCACCTAGAACAAACAAGCTCTGAAGTATTACAAAGTACAATCACAGTTTACTATGAACAATACTGATCATTTTGGAGCCAAACCCTGAGATGCAGTTGTATAAAAAGCAACTTCTACAAACAAGGTCTGTCTTCCAATGAATCATGCATAGAAACATCACACCGTTAAATGACAATGAACAAATGTTTCAGTTGCCCTCTGAAGCTTTGCTCTTGCATTCAGTGAAAGTAGGTAAATGGCATTTAAGGTCCATAACACATTAGTGCATCGAAATGTTCATATATAATAATTTTTCACAGAGCAATGTTCGCATTTGTTTACATGTATTTGCAAAAACTATTGCTAAAATCAGCAAACTGTAAAATCAAACCTAGATTTGCATTTTTGCTAAATTCCATCTATTTAGAAAACACAAATAGATTTCTTAGATTTTTAAATCCAACATAAATGTCTTAAAAAGTGAGCAAAGACCGAAACGATAGCTGCTGTCATATTTACAGTTGTTGTGCTAGTGAAATCTTGTCATTAAGATAGAAATCCACCCAGATTTCACAACGGGTTCAGGCTGGTCACAGATGCTTGGTTTGAAAGTGACTTCTTTGTGAACTGTGCTTTATACATTGCTACACTATTGACAAAAGACAATGGGGAATTTTGCCCCCAAATCTTGCTAAAATTTTTCTAGTGTGTTGGCAACCATAGCATTGTGGGTAGTAGGGATGTTCATTTCGGTTATTTTCCCTAATCGACAGCTGACGCTTGTTATCCGATTGTTAACCGGTAACCGACAAAATTATTTTCAATTAGAATTGAATTAAATTAGAAAGGATAAGTATCTGTGACACGTTAAAAATACCAAAATTTGCACAAAAACCAGCAAACAATGGAACATTAGGAGTCACATGGTCACATCAAGCACCTGCAGCGCTTCTGCGAGCAGAGGAAAACATAATAAAGCTAGGCTATATATATATATATATAAAGAATGAAAATGCCTATGCGATAAATATTTTTACTTAATTAACAAAAAGAAAGAAAAAACTGCAACAAGTAGCTAGTATGCAGAGTTTCGGTTCATTTTTGTGCTGCGCAAAAGGAAACCAAGACAGCTGAAAGCGGCATTCTATTTTTCTTTATTTTACAAAAGCACAAAGATTTGTTTTTACTGTGAATAAACACAAATAAAAGCAAATCGTTTACAGTTTTGATTATCTGTATGACTAGAAAGAGTAGTTGTTTTCACTGCTAGAAGAAAAAAATTCAAGTAATTGCACTTGCGCTGCACATGCGCACACATTTCATTATCGTAATACAGCGGTCTTCAACCCTGGTTTTGGGGACCCACTATCGTGCAAACTTCATTTCCAACCTCCTTCAGCACACCTGCATATTTTTTCAAGCATTCCTAAAGAGCTTGATTAGCTGCTTCAGGTGTGTTTGATTAGGGTTGGAGGTAAACTCTCCAGGATAGTGCGTCCTGAGGAGCAGGGTTGAAGACCTCTGTTATAATAAAATACAGTCAGCCAAACATATGGAAAAAACACTGTCCATTTTAAATAATCTGTGCCGTTATCACCATACTGCTGTGATGTTATGCCAAACAATTAGATTTATCTGGATACTGGAATGTGAGTGAAGTACAAAACATGAGGTTTACATTATAAATAATATTTCGCCATTCAAATCTCGGATACGGAAGCATTTGAATTTGTGTCGTATGAGAGACCTAACATTGGTGTCAGTTTCGCTTTAGCCTACATTAAATTTTTTTTGGCTTGTTGTTAATATAGCCTAGCTTCCTATATTTTTCGTTCTTGTTCTTTTCTGAATACTGTTAAATTTAAAGGATTTGTTGTGGAGTGAAGGGAACTAAAATAGCCTAGCCTATGTTTATAGTGTTTATAAACATTTCGCGTCGGCATAAATGTAGTAATAATACGCGATTTTACAGTCTTTTTTAGTTTTATTTTAACCATACAGCAAACATTTTATACAAATGTTTATTTTTTTAAAGATTTTAATTAATTACTGAAAAAAAAATTAAAATGACCTTCTAAACCGTTTAATTTTTACTGTCAGTTAATGGTTAACAGGTTAAAATGAGCATCCCTAGTGGGCAGCGACATATAACGCTGTTGCGATTCAGGCGTCCCGAGTTCGAGTCCCAGTTTGTGGGCCTTTCTCTACACTGCAAACCCCCACCCCCCCTCACACTTCGCTTCCTGTCAACTAACTGTCTAATCAAAATAATGTCAAAAACGCCAAAAATAAATCTTTTAAAAAAAGAAAGTTTACTAGTGCGTCTGCACCTTAAAGAGCCTGTTCATAAATGGTTTCGGCTGAAATGCAAAAATGTAATACTTAGTGGTTTAGATAAAAGAGGTCCTGCCTTGCAAACTCTCTGGTAAAATTAAGATTTTCAGAACAAATGCAAAATATCAAAGCCTTCACAATCAAATATACCAATGTTTTTTAGCAATGATCCAAACTTCACTCGCAAACTCGCTCACGCAAAACACAGCCTCATCTACCCACAAATGCCTACAACAAAAAAACTAGTATCACACTTGTCAAAAACACCAGATGTCTCATTTAGACTTGTATATTGGAGTATGTATTGTTCTTCTTAGTCAGTAAAGGCGCTTTCAGGAATCTTGATGGATCTTGAATGGATTTAGGCTTTAATGGTTTGGTTCATCTCTAGTGCATCCACTGCAGTGTCCTTCGTGTTGGGCTTGGAGCCCAGAGCTTCAGCTTCTTCTAAAGTTGAGGTAAGGGGCTGTCCCAGAGTTTCCGGAAGAAACATGGTCAGGATTCCAATGATGAAGGCTAGAATTCCAACAATGAGCTACAGAATAATAGAGAGCATAAGCTAACTGTTGCACTGTTCAGTCTAGCAAATATATATCATGCTGTATCATGCTTCAGTTGTACGCCACACAGTACTAGATTGATTGAGTGCTGTTACATACCTGTGGCAGATAGATCCAGATGTCTGCAAGGTAAACACAGAAGGGAGCCACCACACTTCCCACCCGACACATCATACTACCACTGCCTACAGCCAGAGACCTGTTAAATGCATCATGCATGTAATGATCATCCAGTCAACTTTAGATGTGCCCAGTAAAAAAAACTATGTTGTTTCTAGGATTATATGTATTGGGAGCTTATAAATATTGTCAGAGAATATAAACGTTACTGGATAAAAGCAGACCACAAGAAGAAGACTGAAAATTAATAACTTACATTGGCGCAGTTTAATCAAGTCCAATTATGATATTGTGTTGCATTGCAAAGTTTCATACTATAGTACCACATCTATCGCAGTGTATGTTGTGAGGTAATTTGAGATAAGCAGCATACAGGCTGGAATTCTCTACATGATTTCTGCAGTCTGAAAGTCAGTGCTAGTTGCAGAATTTCTGAGCCAGTCTGTAGACTTTAGTCAGTCAGACTTGACAGATTTTCCAGAAAAGCATGTACTGTATGATGGACACAGACTCAGATTTTTTTTTTGCTTCAGTCTGAATGTAACTAATTGGAGGATAAAATCTGTCCAGATTTTAAAAATGTGTGTAGTGTGTTCCCTTCAGTGTGGATGGCTACATATAGTGTATTAGAATAAGACATACCTGATAATTGTGGGGTAAAGTTCACAGGTGTACAAGTAAATCAGCCCAAATGCAATGGCGATTGCAAATTTCCCTGTCATACTCAGGACTATAGCCAATATCTCAATATCCTGAAACAAAGAAAGAAAAACACAGAGTGAAACTATATTTTTCAGCTGTTTGGAGAGGTTGCCAGTAGCAGGCCATAGTAGGGCTTCATTAAATTGGGATCAGGCACAATTCTAAACGTCCCCAAGACATGTCCCCTTTGACCCCCCTCTCAGAAGCAGCCAGCTGCCAAATGTATAAACAGCCGCTTAGATGACAGGTCTATTTATAGATTTTTGGAGCAACGATGTCTGTACTCACGCCACACTCAGCCATTTCAGTGTGTCAGCAGTGCAGCTATTAGTTATGAGGGGTGATGTGACCCTGATGGAATATCAACCCACTAACATATTCTTCTTAGTCTGTGCTTTCAGTGACCTGCTGGTGACCAAGGCTGTTTGGAGACTGAGAAATGTATTCCACTTATTGAATGAATTACATCCCTTCATTTCTTTAAATTCATTCATACTGCTTGCTTTGATGACCTGTGTTTTTTAATCAATTTATAAAAAATGCTGTTGCTCCTAATACACAATGTTGATATTCAGACCAACAGCACAATTTCGATTCTTTAAGACAATTCAGTGAACAACAGGGTAATATTGAGTAACTTGTAGTCATATCAAAGTTAATGTTTCCGCATCTCTGAGCAACACACAGTAGTGGCGTTTTGATTCAGTAGGGTCTTATGATTTAAGTGATGTGGAAAATGCAGAATCCAGCCATAAAAATAGACTCTACTGTATAACACTTAATGTCACAGAATTTGCCAAATTTTGGATGAATAAATCAAAAGTAGGTCAGTACACTTAAATCAAAACGCGCTATGGACTAGTGTCTGTGGATATTAAGCCGGAAAAAGAATATTTAAATATAAATCCTGCATGTTCTGCGTATCTCTGTGTGATTGAAAGGCAAACATACTGAAGTGCGTGTAACGCTCGTGGTGTTTTCAGCCTCTGCCGCCACAGTATATTAGGCATGAACGCGAACATAATCTATAGAACTGCAGTTCATGAGCATTTTACAGTTTCTTTTGAGAAAAACTATCATCATATCAAATACAAACAGAAACTTAAAAATAAAAGTTTGGTTTAACTTGAAGAAACAATAACAGAAATATATCACTTAATGTATACTACTCCTGTAATAATAAAACTATTATTAAAACATTATTATTTAAGTAATAACCTGAAAAAATATTTACAAGAAGATATTTTTTAATAAAATCATTAATTTAAAGATTTTGATTATTAAAATCTAATTAAATCATTAAATGGAATCCAGAAAATTAATGAAAAACACAAAATTTGGTAAAAATAAAACTAAAAAAAATAAAAATTGTATTTCATAGGCCCTTAAACTTTTTGTTAAACTTTTATTAAATAGCTGTTGAATTTGTGTAAGTTTCATGATTTCAATTAATTAGACATGCTTTTGTCTAGAAAAGTCGATGCTTTAGTCTAGAAAAATTTTACTGGAAAAAAAAAAGAAAAAATAAATAAATAAAATGGATTTTGTAGGGCCCTACCTAATTCAGTGACTCACTCTAACCTTGTTTTGTTTCCGAATGAATTAGCGGCTGTAACGGAATATGCATATTTCTCTATTATATAGTAGGTGATAAACTTTAGAATGCATTTTTTTTTTCTGGTTGTGAAGTAATTACAAGTACCTACTCTGAGAGTATGGGTTTTTGGATGCTTCTTGCAATGATAAGGGTTAAAAGCAGTTAAATGTACTGATTCTGGTTCAGTTATGTGTACGCATAGTATTTACTAAAGTAGCATCTGAAACATTTTCACCTTTTTAACCTTTCATCCAATAGCAATTTAACAACCATACTAAACTGACATACTGGGCATGTGTGTACATGTATTACTCTCAAGAAGCCAAGGAGACTATCTTACACCTGCAGATCTATAATTCAAGAGGCTGCCATGACACCGAGAAAACTGCCACTTATTTTAAGTTAAACTGAAATTTGGCACTGACCATGAGGGAAAGTTGTCTAGTTGACACTTAACACCAACTACAGCACAGAGAGAGAAAAACATACTGACATGACTACCGTGCCTCACATATTCAGAAGATTTTTGCATGTAAAAATAATTCACATTCCCAGATGGTCCAACACAGGTCTTGTGACACCAGCAATAACACCATATGGATATTTGCATTGGAGCAATCTGTAACATACAGCTTGTTATTAATTATTAAACTCAAGCAAGGCAAGTTTGACACACAGTAAGGGTTTGGGCTTGTTGAGACCTGCACCACTGTGAATTCTCTGGCCAATCACAAGAAAAGGAAAAACAATATTGTTTTTGGCTGAACTGTATGTCCTAAGTAGTTCTAAAAAGTATTGTAATGCCACAAATCCTACTAGGAGGTCGCATGAGGTTCAATTCTATCATGTCACATGTGAGTGTGTCTAGGCACCAGACAGTAGGAATTCAAATAAGGAATATCGAAGAACAGGGATATCATCTACACAAGCTTTTTCACTGCATTCCCATTCTCTAAATAGAAGGGACAGTGCTTTTAAAACCTTGTTGCTATACCAACACAGCTGCCAGTAATTTGTTGCAATAATTACATGGGCACTTTCTTTGGTATATGAGGTGGGATGTTTATGCTTCAAAACTTGATCCAGAAGATGAATCTGGATTGCATAAAATGTAGGAAATGTATTAAAGCTGTTTAAAGAGCTAAAGAAAAAGAATGAAAGAACTTGAGAAAGCATGTACAAAAAGGTATATCAAAACCAGAGCAAGAGGGTCCGATACAAACATCTGCCCCAGTTACCATGTGAAAAGCAGACATGTACACAAACACGTGTCCACTCTCGCCAAGGTTAATCATTGATTTTAATAATCTCTTACTTCCTCCCAGAAGTAGTGATAATAAAGCAACTTGTTGCATATCGATTCTAGACTTGTCAAACCAACTTAAATTTACAAGTTTAATATTTTTTCATAATTTGCTACCTAGGCTCATTTAGAAATACACTAGAGGCAGTAAAACTCAGACAACTTTTATTCCTTTTCACACAAACTATGTTTTACAGGTAGAATTCTGATTAATAAAGCCTAATTTTCACACAATTACTTGCATAATTTTATGTTATGACTTCAAAACAATTTTAACATCCTTGTCGATTTGAAAAGTGATACTTTTGAACATTGTTGTCACATATATGGCTTTATATGTATGAGTTTTCTAATTCAGTAGGTTTGCTCAGACGTTTGAGGTACAGTGTTGCAGAAATGTGTATAGAGGCACGTATTTTCATGAGCCTGGGTTGATAATATGGTAGCAATTTGGAAGGCTAGTTTTTAAATTTTATGCCTTTTCCGTGGAAAGTAAATACAATGCCTATTTTTTTGCTTCCTTCCCTATGTATAAGAGGCTGAGAATTAGGTTTATCTTTAAAGTTGGCATGAAATTAAAATTCACCCTGTCTGTTTTGTACATATATGTTATAGGTCTTATTTAAAAATAAATAAATAAATAAATCATCCATTAAAGGATTAGTACACTTTCAGAATAAAAATTTCCTGATAATTTACTTTCAAGATATCATCCAAGATGTTCATGTGTTTCTTTCTTCAGTCAAAAAGAAATTGAGGTTTTTGAGGAAAACATTCTAGGATTTTTCTCCTTATAGTGAACTTCAAACTGCAATTTCAATGCAGCTTCAAAAAGTGCTACGTGATCCCAGCCAGGGAATAAGGGTCTTATCTAGTGAAACGATCAGTCATTTTCAAAAAAAAATGAAAGTTTACATAATTAAAAAATATATTTTTTTTTTTTAACCACAAACCACAGACACTCATCTTGCACAAGCTCTGTGTTGAGCGTTCGCAACTTCACGCATTATGTAGTCACTTTGGAAAGGTCACACGTGGTTAGTACTTCATCAGTGTACCCTGGTTCACAAAGGTAGGGTAGGGTGAAAATTCCATCCCATTTTCTCTTCCAACTATCTAAATCGTCCAACATCGTTTTACCTTTTTTAGGTAAAGGGCGTTTGACTTTCTTTGCACGTTCGCTTTGTAAACACTGGGGCAGTACCTCCATCTATGTCGCGTGTGACCTTTCCAATGTGACTACATAATGCATGAAGTCGAGCTAGATGCAAGATGCAAGATGAGCATTCGTGGTTAAAAAGTAGATACATCTTTATTTTCTTTCAGAAAATGACCAATCGTTTTACTAGACAAGACACTTATTTCTCAGATGGGATCATGTAGAGTTCTTTGAAGCTGCATTAAAACTGCAATTTGGACCTTCAACCCGCTGGCCACTGAAGCCCACTGTATGGACAAAAATGACAGATTTCTCTCTGGTGATGTTCAAATTTCAACCAACAACCAAAGAATAGAACAAAGACCCCATCCAACATTTTTTTTTTTTTTTTGATCTAGTACATTTGGATTTACATCACAATATGGAAGAAAAGATCTAACGCTCCTTCTGTTACATTGTGACTACTTTAACGGTGTAATGCTACATCACAGTGTGTATACAGTATATCACATGGATTCACACAGACATAATCTCATACCTGGGGCACCACAATAATGAGCATGCAGGCTACTCCACCAAGCAGCAGAGCCGGGGCACATGTCTTCTTTCTGCCAACTCGATCCATTGCAAAGCAGCCAATCAAGTATGACGGAACCTCAACAGCACCTAATAATGGTCAAATAAAGAATAGTTAACTTCTATACTGCTGAAACTAAACTGCATATATCTCAGCATAAATACTCAAACTCCAGCAATGCAATATGTAAGGCATCATGCTAGATGCATATACTGTTTGCATGTTTTTGTACCTCTTACACTATTTTCATTAAAATTATTTTTACATTTAAAGCTTTCAGTTTTTTTTAAAGACAAGTACACAAGCCACACTTATGATACTTTTATGAGGCCTTTCCATCATGCTTAAAAGCTCCCTTCTCTATTTATTGTAAATGCATGGAAAGAACAAACAGTTTATTATTCTGAATTTGTCATCTTCTACGTAATGGAAAAAAGTCATTCCGTTTTGCAACAACATGAATGAACAATGACAGATTTTTTGGGGAGAGGAGGTGACCTGTTCCATTTAAAGCCTCAAAACCTTCTTGAGAATAAATGCTAGCACATACAAACATACACACATCAGTCAAATTACCAGCCAGGAAGAGATTGATGTACTGGTTTCCTCCAAGGTTGACAGACCCCAGGCTGAAGACATAGTATCCCAAGCTTCCAATGAACCAGATAGCCCAGCAGGTGGCGCTGCGGCCGGCCATTTTCAAGCTTCCAAACATGTCCAAGATGCTTAGCCTCTTCTCGACCTCCAGTGCTCTTCCGTTTTCCTTCTTATTGTCGTTCAACAGTGCTCCATCACATTCATCCTTTAGCTCTGACACCTAAGGTCAGTGATACATTTAAAGAACACAAAAGTCATTAATAATACCACTTTTCCTCATATCCATCATTTTCACAACAATCTTTCCAATATGCTTTTTTAATTTGCATTTAAATTTACAGTACCTCTATATCACTTTTCTTTACATTTCCTTATTTTAACATGGAATGTGGAGTCAGATTGTTTTGTGCTGTTTAACATCCATCCACGTATGGCACTAGTATCACATAAGCTAAGGTCACGGTAACAAGTTTCAGATGTTCTTGAAAAGGATATAATTCATGGCAGGTATGTAATTCCATGTATTGTCAATGTGACTCTACCTTAAGGGTGGCTGGCAGGCCATTGAAGTAGGCCATAGTGTCCAGCAGCTCCTGGGCCTCCATGTACTTGCCTTTAGCCATTAGATAGAAGGGTGTTTCTGGAAACTTCCAGCAGTACAGCAAAAACGGAGAGGTACTGAGGGTGAGGATGATCTGGTAGATCCACCAGACGCGAACAAGGTACCCCACTAGAGCCACTACCATGATGCCCACAGCAAAGGCTGCGTGCACATGCATAGAGGTCCATGTGCGCACCTTAATTCCTGTAAACTCTGTCACATACACAAAGACTACAACCAGATACCCGCTCGACACCTGCCAACATACACACACGAAGAAAGGGGTTAGTATAAATAAACAATGACTAAAACAAAAGAGCACACAGAGTCAGACAGAAGCAGTGAGGATGGCAATGAATGATTACATCTTTTTTGGCCCTGCTGAAAAAACATCATATGCTGGTTAGATATGTTTTGAAGCATAGCAGCTGGTTTGGGCTCGTTTAAGCTGGTCATGTGCTGGTCCCAAGCAATTAGCTCCTGCTCAGGACCAGTTTATAAACCAGCTCAAACCAGCTGCCATGCTTCAAAACATACCTAACCAGCATAGGTTGTTTATTTCAATGGGGCGTATATCAGAAACCTTTTTTCTTTTCCATGCAGTTGACATGTTCGCAATTTATGTACTTCGGCTTTGAGTAATTAAGTAAACAAGGCCGATGATTTTTTGAAACTGGGTGGAAATTGTGGTTTCTGATATTTAACTTCAATTTCTAATTATAATGGGAAATTATTTTTGATTAGTTAAATTGCTTTGTTGTATCTTAATTAAATTTTAATTTCGAGCCAGCTTTCACCATATTTTTATTCTTTCAGCTGTACATGTCTGAAGCTTCTCAGCTGTGATTAGAAACTTTGATTTTAAACTAAAATGCAACAGCTAAAGAAGTAAAAGATGTGGGGTGAGTAAAATAAAGAAGTTATATTTATTTAAACATTTTTAAATAGCTACATCACCAGCCCTCAGACTGTAACTTACTGCAGAGTATTCACTTGAGACACATACAACCTAATTATGCATGTGCATGTGTGAATATAAATATTCTAGGACTGTCAAATCGATTAATTGCATCCAAAATAAAACTTTGTTTACATAATAAATGTGTGTTCTGTGTATATATGTATATATAAATACTCACATACACATATATTTAAAAAAAAAATGTAGTGTATATATAAAGTAAATCATATAAATATAAACATATACACAGTACACACACATTATGTAAACACAAACTTTTATTTTGGATGGGATTAATCGTGATTAATAGATTTGACAGCTCTAAAATACTCAGAATATGGACCAATCCGCTTTGTCATTAATCGAGATTAATTGATTTGACAGGTCAAGAATATTTAGAATATGAATCAATCCACGTTGTGATTAATCGCATTTAATCAATTTGACAGGTCTAGAATATTCAAAATATGGACCAATCCGCTTACCATTGCAAGAAGGAAACGCATCAAAACAAAGAGGTAGTAGTTCCATGTGAATGCAACAGTGACCCCAAAAATAAACTGGCACAAGCTGGTAGCCATCAAAATGGGGCGCCTGCCAATTCTGAAAAAAAAGGAAAAGCAAAACTGTATATATTATAAAAGTTTTCAGTTACCTACAAAAAAAAATGTATGTAGCTATAGGCAGATGGATTTATATAAATTTATATGAATGTCAACTAAAGCATGAAAAGAGATTCATTTATTATTCAGTCAACTGCCAGTTAATGGTAGAAAGATTCACTACTTACAACTTGATAATTATGTGTGAACAGCTGTTTAACGACAAACAGCACAGCTGTATTATCAAAGCAAACCAACAGGCTGTTTTGCATGCAAATGCCTTACTTATGCACACCAGCATGACTTCACCTCTGACCATTCCACATTTGATTTAGTTCTCATGCATTTATTTAATCGTTGAATGCGATACACATTTGCAAAATACACATAAACAATAGATACACATAAACAAAATTATACTCTTCTGCTGTTGTACAATTGTGGCTAGTCTGATGACAAACATGTACATGTACACAGTACTAGCTCAAGTTCTCTGCTGTCTAGTAGTGAGGTGGACAGTCACTCTGTCTGCATGGAATGTGAACCTGTGATATCCTGTTTATGTACAGCCATGCAGTGTCTGCATTTCTCACATCCTGTACAGTTCTCTCAGTGCTTTTAGTTATCTTATTGCAGAATCAAATATTTGCCAATTGTAAACCACCTTGCCATATTACACATTCAGGTATAAGGCACCACAGCATTGGGTTCACGTCACACTCCATAATCATGATTTATGTTCACTGCTCTGTCAACAACTACTGTGTAATAATACCTTGACAATCCATCTCTGGAATTAACAACTGGATAATCCCCTTAATTAGTTGCCTAACTATGTATATCAAATACGCTTTTTTGTCTATAATAGTCCTGTTTGTGCTGACCATCCCATATACCTTACCTGTCTGCGACGTCCCCAAACACCAATGCTCCAATCAAAACTCCCAGCATAAAAGTTGGCTGCGTAAGCTTGGCCAGCCATTCCTTCTCACACACCAGGTCCCAGTCTGTTACGATGCTCTGCTCAACCTCACTGTGATCATAGACAAAGCCACTACATGACTCCACAGTCTTGTTCCCAAAAAACTCATATTGAAAATTGATGGCATTCAGCCGCAGCGCTTTTAAACAAGGACTAAGTTCCCACTGGTCTCCTCCAGCTGTCCGTACAACCACTGGTCCATCACCTGGCTTGTAGTAAGTCCAGATATCTGCCAACGAGGTTGATGAGTGATTTCTATATAGAACGTCTGTGATATTTGAAGGAGCGTCACAAAGAAATTTAGGTGTTTCAACTAAGAAAACTGAGGCCAGGTAATGTATTCCACAAGAGATGGCCTGGAAAATAGCAGCAAAGTAAACACATGCCTGAAACCTGAAGGGAAAGAAGGACCAAATGGACGTTAGTTATTGACAGGAAAGCACACATCATTGAATACCAATTTTTAAATAAACTATTAAATTCTCTTTATAAACCAGGACAAATCACAGGCCTAATTAAAAGGAGGACAGCACTGTCAGCTTTTGCAAATATTGACATGCAGGCAATACAAATCTGTTTATGATATCACTTTTACATTGTAGCAACAGTGAATTGTACAGTAAAAATGCAGCTGCGGTTTCCAGAATATTTACTTCTCTGATATCCTGTTTTTTTACAGATTTTTTTCATAAAAATATGCACGTAAATCCTAATACAATGCATACTTCTTACTTGTAAACATTTTTATAATATTTTAACATTTAAGCCGTTTAAAATATAGGCCAATATACTATATATTAAGGTAACCTACAGTTTTTAAACTCATAATTACGAACATTTTTACATTGTTTGGCTATTCGTGTGTCACGTTTCTAGTTAACCATGATCTGAAGTAATAGTAAGATGTAATTAGCATAAAAAAAACTTATCAGGAATAAATGGGTACCTTTTGAAGTGTCCAAGTTCGTCGAATAGTCGCTCGACGCCGGTGGTCATTTTCAGCTTGTGCAGGATTCTCAAGAGTGTGAGGGGCTCTTAGTTGACTCTTGTCAATTTGTACATGTTTGCTATCATAGATCTTAGTTGTAGGAGGGGCGGTTTCGGTTGGGAACTTTCCACTCCAAGGCAAGCAACGAGATTAAAACCAAAAAGTTCGGGTAACGTTTGGTAACGTGACACCCCGAAGAGTCAAGAGCCATCAGTGCCCTGAACAGCTTAAATTAGATCATAGTGCTTCATCTTCGTATGCTTCAAATGCGTATGATTTTGCTTCCATAGTACGTAACTCTGAACAGGTTATCCAGAGTTTAAATAGTTGACAAGATACTTCGTGGAGCCCCCTGGATATATCCTTGTGACGTTGGGTATTAATAAATCGTTTTGTAGCGAAAATGTGTTAGCGTAAATCCGTTGTCAGGTTTTGTGTGACATGGTATGTCACATAGGAAATAGCATATAATAACTCTTGCAGCTTTCAAAAATCTGTTCTCTTTATCATACAACATACGTCGACTTCAAAGACAAAAATTGCGTTAATCAAATTGACCATTACTTTACCTAATATGTTAATTCAATCAGTGAGTGCCTCTGTAAATCAGTCAATCAGTGCATCCACTGTTAATCAGTAATATGGAGATTGGGGCTAGTTGTCACACGAGGAATCTATCACAATGGTTATATCTCAGTAAATATGGTTTTCAGTATAACTACACAAATGTGTTAGCAGTAGTTTTGTTCTGTATGTTGATTTGAATTCTTGGTTTGATTTTGTGAATTCTGTCTATATCATTTCACCATATTTTTGAAATACCTGTTAATAAGAGTTGAGAATAGAGTTGTAGCCTGTACTTTAAGGTATGTCAGTTTTATCCAGTTCTTAAAGGAGAAATGGCATAAACTGCCACATTTTAATATAAAAATGTGTATATATGGTGCTTCATGCTCTATGTAAATCATATACAGACAAGTTCTTGCTTGCTCACTGAAAAAGGAAATTCAAATGCCTCACATTATACCTTTTGTCAAGGCATAAGAAATCAACAACACACATATACAGCTTTTTATACCGTAGTCTCACCCTAATCACCACCCTAACCTTAAAAGAAAACTTTCTGCATTTTTACAAAAAAAAAAAAACAAAAACAAAATGCATCAGAGTAACCTTCACTTGAACATTCAACAGCTGGTGTGTTCACACTTAAGACCGTTGGTGGTTACAAACTGAGGGAGCAAAGCCAAAATAAGGTAAATGTGTAAGACATAGCCACATAATATTTAGTTGGTTTATAAAATTATTTTGGCAAAAAGGAAAACTATCATTATTATTAAAAAAATAATTTTATAAATTCTAACTGGCACACAAATGTGCTTTGTACTATTGTTGAGTTGATTTCTTTTGTTATTTTGAAATTGTTATATTATCTTTAATTGTAATGAATCAGTTCTAAATGTATACATTTATACTGTTATAATTTTTTTTTTTTTTTTTTTTTTTTACAAAGAAATGAACCGTCACAACATCCACAACCACTAAGCTGTGTACTAAGGTCTGTGCAGTTTTTTTAATTGCATAACTTTCATCTCTATATTTGTATAGGGGTATTTGTTCACTGTGTAAACAATTCAGTGTCTTCACCACAAGGGAGCAGAGTAAAGCTACTGTATAACTGGAGATGGGTCTTTTGTACAAATAAACAAGAAACACAAAATCTCAAATCGGAGGCCAAATACAAAAATGTGAAAGTAAAAATGCTTTGGTCATTAACAAACCTTTAGGTACTTTATGTAAATAAGTGTTGTGGAATATTTAAGTGACTTCATGTCCACGTACCGAAGTAGTATTTTGGAATAAAGATTTAACTGTTTAATCATATCTACCGTTTATATACAATATGCTTCATACTTCTTAGTATTAGTAGGAACAAAACAAAGAAAGCATGATATTGCGTAATAAAAGTTTTTTTATTTAGCCTCATCTGTCATGCCATTAATGTCAGATACAGAGCAAGGACAAAACTATATGTCACAATTGACATTTTAGCTAAGAATTTGAATAATCATTTATACATATAGAATAATACAACAGCATAATAATGAGACGTGTGGCATCAGTAATTGCTTTATATACATGTTGGTATTACACTTCAGTTAAGTGTCCATTGGCTTGAATGTCCATTTAAGAATGCACTTTCCAAAAGATGGTAGTGTTTATTTCATTCACTGTTTGTTCAGAATGACCAGTTTACCGGAAAAAGGGCAAAGGAAGCTCAATTTGCTGTATTCCATCATTTGCATTAATAAATTCCTCCAAATTGTTCAAAATGCTGGTATATAATACACTTAAAGGAAACAAAACAGACATGACAAACATCGTACTCAGGTCATCAAAGGTCTGCAGCAGCGTCATATAGAATGCGTTAAGGGAAGCAGCAACAACTTCTAAGATGTCAGATTTATCGCTGTCCACAAATTCTTGTGCTTGGTCAACCACCTCTCGTAGGGTCTGTCCTATTTTCTCAAGATACACATCCAGGCCTTGTGTATGCTTCATCACATCTACTATCATAGCTAGGATACTTCTCAGGGTACTTCCCACATTTTCTTGCACCTCGGCTACAGTCATGGCCTTTCCAGGGGGAAACTTAATTTCAATTGTGTTGAAGTTCTCCATGATGGTAGAGAAATATATCTCCAGGTTGTCAGCGAGTTTCTCCAGCATTTCCGCAATAATAAACCGGATCTTCGTGCAGATTTGATGCAGTGTAGCTTCGTCCATTCCAGGCAGTTTGTATTTGGTCTCTCTCAGGAAGTTGATGGCAGCATCAAGCAAAATCTGGATGGTCTTTTGGTATGTAACAACTACATTTCTGAATAGTTTAGACAGCTCACTAAGCTCTTGGCTAGCAGAAAAGCGGGCATCTGTTACAACATTTTCAAGTTCATCAAAAATCGTAAACAGTTTTTCTAGTGCATCAGTGATGCCATATTTTTTAGCAAATCCTTCAATACTGGTTAAGATAACTGGTAGCCTTTCACTAAATCCTTCAGCCAGATTGCTTGCAGCCAGTAAGTTGTAGCTGACCAACAGCACATTTTCATCTCCCTTTTCTACAGCACGGATGTTCAGAATTTCAACATCCTCTCCTGGTGCAGACTGCAATGCAATGATTGGAATATAGAAACAAAAGTTTTTAGCATGAGTTATTTGCTTAGTTTGAAGCAGTAATGTAAGAAATGCCACTTACAGCGTAACGGCTGTAGATCCTTGCGTTCATCTCGGATAGGGTCTTTCCTTGAAGCTGGAAGCTAAGGTGTCCAGTTGTTGGTGTGGAAACAGAGGCACTCAGCCCATCTCTTCGAGCAGCGTAGCGATAGTTTACATTGGTGAATGTTGGGCTGGTGATGTCCACATTTACGGTATGGCTAGGATCACTAAACAAAAATTCGCAAGTAAGTTTAATAATTACAAATTATATTTAGAATACTTGCAAGCCTAATACAATGTTTTTTTTTTTTTTTTACCCCATACGAAGAACATTGCTGATGTCCATAGTAAAGTCAGCATGTTTAAGTGCAGCATTTGCTCCTACAACAAGGGCACCATTCTCCATTGTAGTACTCATGGAGCCTGTTGTGTGTGAAAGCACAAATCAATTAAGCACACTTAATGATATATTAGAACTTATATTTTAGTTTTTGCAGATACTTACTGTCAAGATTGTACTCCAGTAGCACAGCTGGTGAAGTGGCTGTAGCCTTGAGAACAGTTTTGTAGACTGGGGCACTACCATCTATTTTAACAACAACATCTGTGTTGTACACTGGAGAAATGATCTTTAAGGTGTAGTCAGTTTTCTGCTTGGGTACACTAAGCTCCACCTGCACCACCTCCGAGATCTTAAGGTCACCAAAGGTGCTTGGTTGAGACAAGTCCATTTTCATATCAGCCACCAGTGACTTTAGAAGCTCCAGATCAACTGTTGCCTGGCCAGTATGATCTCCCTTTGTGTTGAAACCTCCGATATTTGCTTCATTCTTGGAAGAAAACTTCAGCATAGCGTAAACATTTTCCATAGCTGTTTCCACAGACAGGCTTTCATCCATATCAAACGCTACCTTGAGATCTCCATAATTCAGATTGCTTTCAGCAACAGTCTTAAGAGCATATCGCAAACTGTTGCCATTTAGATAGAGAGATTTGTCATAATTTAGAGCTCCCTTTACAATACCACTATCTAGGAATGTTCCGTCTATGGTACCCTTTATGAGAATCTCTGCAGAGACAAACGTAAGAGTTGCTTCACCTTTTAAGATGTTCTCAGCATTTCCCTTACCAGCAAGCTTAATAATGGGAACGTCAAATGTGTACTCTGTCTTAAATGTTGAATCTGCTTTTGGATGGGCCTTGTTGTTGGCAGTAAGTTGGTGGTTGGCTTTAGCTGTAAGTATCGGTAGGTTAATGTTTCCAATTGTGGTTGCAGACAGTGCAACTTCAAAGATATCTGGGTTTACAGTTACAGTGCTCTCATGGGTTCCATCAATGTGGCGATTTTTCAGGACCACAGAATTGGCTAATTTTAATGGACTTTTGGTGCTCAGACTGCTGGTTCCTTCAAGATTGGCCTTCAGTCCCTCGAACTCAGAGGTAGTAGTTGCTCCAAATCGAATTACAGGGTTGTCCTTCCCGTAGATACCAGCATTAGCGTTAAGGCTAAATATAGAGGACTTGAATGACACCTCAGAGATTAAATCACCCAGAGGACGGATGTTAATGAGACCAAGATCAATAATGGGTGCAGCTTTGTTCTTCTGGTAGACAATCTTTGCATCTACATCAATAGCCTGGTCAAAGTTGGTCAACAAATGCTTAAGGCCAGTTTGTTCAAACAGGTTGATGTTGCTGATTTCCGGAGTGTCAAAATCTATAAAAATCGTATTTAACTCGATAGATGGGATACTGAATGGGACAGTCAGGAACTCCAAATTGGCCCCTCCATTGACTGCAGCATAAATGCCAGCCTCATCTGCACTGTTGGCAACTGTAAAGTTGTGACCGTATTTGTACTGATTGAAACGAGCAAATGCCACAGTGCTCAACTTCTGCGTGTTGGTATTTAGGATAACAGCATAATCATTCTGGAGATCAATCTTGGCAGTCAGAGGGTCTTTGATGCTGAGTTTAGTATTAGCCTTGTTTTGGAAGTCAAAGACCAACTCAAAGGGGTGCACTAAGAAGTTGAAGGAACTGGAAGAAGTACCACTAAGCAATCCAACATACTTTGAGTCATAGGCTGTCTTCATCTCTACCTTCATTTCTCTGAAGTTAACCTTTCCAGAAGCATTCAGCAAGTAAGTATCCCCAGTTTTTTCATTTACTTCAGAATAGGCACTAAAGTCGATGTAGCTCAGGGCAACACTTTTAGCATTTATTTTCTGTTTGAAGTTCATGTAGTCACCATCACCATCTATAGAAACTGTTAGCGTGGTTGTTGTTGGAGTAATAGTTATAGCTGAGATACTCTTGACGGTGGCACTATTAGACTCATCCTCCACAGTTATATGGCCCTTGTATTCTTCTGTCATGGTCAGATGGATACTTAAACCATCCTGCCTAAGAGTGACCTCATTAGTGTAAGAATGGTCACTGTTCCATGAGAGCCAAGGAATCCTTACATTGTCGGTGTATTGTGTTTTAATATTTGCAGACATTCCACCCGCCAGTGCAAAGACGGCTGTGTTATCAATGTTAGCACTAAGGGCAGCAATGGTTATCTTCGCATTGCTCTTGGACACAGCCTGGGCTGAGAAGCCGTAGAGTGACACTGAGGATTGGTGGTCAAGAGCTAGGATACTGTGAGTGATCTTCAGGGTTTCGGAAACAATCACACGACTCATCTTAGGCATGGCAACCCGAGCTGTGAAATCCAGGTTGTATTTAAGAATGTCATATTCAGATAATCCTTGTGAGGCAATGTGCCCTCTGAATTGAGGGGTTTCTGCATTTTCAGTAGAGTTGAAGAATTCCATGGTAGTTTTCATGTTGAAAATTGGAACGCTGATATTCATCTCACCGTACAACTTTCCGAAGCATGGCATCATGACCTCGGTAGGGATTGCAGGGAGAGTGAATTCTGGGATCTGCAGATCTGAAAATTTGTGGTTCGGAAAGTATTTAGGAATTTCAGAGAAGGAGATCTCTGGGAAACTTATCTCTGGCAGCGTGATGGCAGAGATCTCAGGCAAGTAGATAATTCTTAGGTCGCCAAAGATGGCGTCAGCAGATGGCATTTCATAATTGGCAATGAAGTTTAATAGGTCTAATAGTCCCTGCCTGATATCATCATACTCTATTTTGATTGGTGGCACAGTGTAATATTGCAGAACAGTGAACTCCGGGAGGTCAATCAGTGTAGGAGGGAGGTTGATTTCCTGAAACATCTCTAAACTTATTTTTATGGAGGGTACAACAAGGTCAGTGAGTGGGAAGGTGAAAGATGGGATCTCAAATTCAGCTGTTTTCAGTGCTGTTTTGACTCCCTCACAGATTTGCTTCATCTCATTGACAATTGTCTGATCTTCAAGGATGGTTTGGATTATTTCCATAACAGCACTGCATGCATCTGTTGCAATGGTCACTACCTTAGTGTAGATGCCACTCACTAGCTGCATGACTTTGTTTCTGATATCCATGTCTGTAATTCTCTTTCTGAGGCTCTCTATGAGTGCTTTGGTGTCAATGTAGGCTGCACTATCAACAATGTCCTTGACTTTTCTGACCACATCTGCAACTTTGATCGTTCTCAGCTCCTCAAGGCAAGCAGTTAGAGATGACAGAGCATAATTGACAAATTCTCTGATTGCATCAAGCTTTTGTCGGATCTCAAGTGACAAACTCATGGAGTAAAGATCATTGATTAACTCCTTGATTTTCTGGTTGGCTTCATCCACAAATGCATTGTAGTCAAATGATCTAATATATCTGATACAATGGTTTAGGCAGTTGTTTAAATCCTCAATGATTTGGTTTACCTCTGTTGTTTTCAAGTAGATCATGGCCTTATTCAGCCGTTCTGTGATGGGGGTCAGAATAGATTTCAAAGTGCCAGCAAGAGTCTTAACAGTTCCTTCAATATTGAACTTCTTGATAAGCTCAACAGCCTTTTTCAGAATTGCTTCAATCTTCTTGTCAACCCCAGATTTCTCCAGGATTTCTTTCACATTGCTGTAGATGGCATTCACCTTCCCTCCCAATACAGTAAGCAGTTGCTTTGCTTTTTCAGCAGTCTTGCTGATTTCCTCTGTAGGGATTTGAGCCACCAAATTGTTTGCATAGTCTCTGAAGTCGGCAGAGGTAACGAAGTTCTTCACATCCTCAGTGAACTTTCCTTGGTCAAAGTTTGCAACAAACTGCTTCAGTTCACTCAAAATCTCCTCTAGTTTGGATTTAATAGCATACTGTTCCTCAAGATCTTGCAAGAGGGCACTGCTGCTCTCCTTCAGTCTCGTTACATCAATCTGCTCAATTAAATTTTCAATAGCCTCAATGACAGCAAGAACTATGGCTCTGATGTCATATTTCTCACTGAATGCATTCAGTTCTTCTGTTAGTCTCTGTATTGCAGTGTCAGACAGTGTGCCACTTGCAATCATTTCTCTTACAATTTTTTCTATCTCGTCTGCACGAGTGCCCAGTTCAATGACTAGCTTTAACAAAACAGGCTTTAGATTCATCAGAGCGGCCTCAACGTCATCCAGAGTAAATCCATATGTCTTATATAGAGCAATCAGGTCATCGCTCATCTTGCTCATTTTCATCTCTAGATTTAGCTCGTTCACAGAATCACTAACGTATTTAGCCAGGTTCTGAATCTCAGCAATGATGTCTTCTCTGTTGATATAATACTGCACTGCCTCAACAATCCGTAAAATTGTTAGTTTAATGTGTTGAAGGTCCACAGGAAAATTCTGAATTAATGGCAGGCTGAAGACACGGCTGTTAGTGTTTTTATCGTATTTTAGGAAGGCTGAGAAAGTGTGCTCTTGGTTGTTAGCGTCAACTCTGTTAAAGAGGTTTGTGGTGATGGATCCAGACACTTTTACTCCAAGTCCTTCAGGGTTGTTGTAAGCATTTACATCTTTGCTGAACAAATGGTTGTTGACCTTAGATTTTACTCTCACTGTGGCCTGCTGCTTGGATGGTGTCAGCACTGTATCGATCTTATTATCAAGGTTGGTTTCAATTGATAGACCACTGTCCAAATTGTGAGTTGTTGAGACTCTGCATTCGTGTGAGTGTGCAAGAGCAAGTGGTTCTGCCTTCATAAGAAATTTAGTGTAAACTTGTGCGCTTTGTTTTCCGTACAGATACAAATCGCCATCTGTATTGGCCATGGCGTCAACGTTGAGTCTGAAGGGAACAGCAGTGGCATGAAAGTTACCATTAAAGCGTAGGTACTGTGAGTCCAAACGTGCACCACTGCCGAATGTGACTGAAAGTCCAGCAACCTCAATTTCTGTGTTGTGGCTCATGTGAGATCCCATGAGTGTTCCAGTAGTACCACACTTGGTGGTAAAAACCAGATCATCGTATTTGATCTCGTATGTGTGCTTCAGCTCATCTTTACCAGAGGAAAGCTTCCAAGTGCCACTCAGGTCAGCTGTGTATGGAAGTGCCTTAAACTGGGCCTCATTAACCAGAGTGATGTCCAGAACATTCAGATTATTGCTAATTTTCATTGACGTACTATATGGTTCAATTTGAATGGAGATGTCATGCTTTACAACATTGGCAAGATCCATTATGGAGTTGAAAGCTACCGAGGATAGGGATGCAGACAGAGAATTTGTATTTTTAATTAGCATTTCATTTAATTTACCCTTCGTATCAGCTGACAAGGAAAGTTTTGAAGTGTCAAGGGCTCCGGTGAATTTGTTCTCAAGCGTCAAAGGGATGAGAGAGCTTTCCAGTGAGGTTGTGCCACTCATGGCCAGGCCATCCTTGGTCAGGGATAGGCTGCACTTGTGGGAAGCTGTGTGTTCAATCAGATTTGCGGAGGCATGACTTTTTATATCCAGCCCATTGCCATCCAGTTTTGCTATAAACTGGGAAGCAAAAGCGTCAGCATTGGTGTCAATCCTAATGTTGACCAAATCAGGACTAGCATTAGCCTCAGCTACATTTCGAATGTTCAGATTGAGAACCTTCGCACGTGTATCTGACTTTAGAGCAAGTACAGACCCTTTATAGGTTACCTCAGCATTATGTATCAGACTGTTCTCAAATGCGGTTGTTTTTGATATAACAGAGAGCTCTCCATTGGCAAACCCTGCTTCAATTGTGTTCTCTGCTTGGAAATAGTCTGAGTCAACTTTCAGAGAGGAATCAATTTTCGCTTCTGGCTTAAATGGCAGTAGCTTAAATGCTTGCTTGAGAGCAACTTCACCATTCAGAGGACCAGCTTTGATGGAGCCCATCAGATTTCCGTTTCCTGAGATCTCATCTTCATTGACTTCAACCTGGTCTGCGTGTTCCAGTGAAATCTTCAGACCCAAGGGGCTGTTTGCCACAGTCTTACTGCTTGACTTAAATTTGATTTTTTCAGCAGTTGTCAGTTCCTCAGCATATTTAAAACTGGCTTCAATTAGCTTGTGATCAAGAGAGGACTTCATCTCAGCCCTCAAAGATCCCTCAGGTGTGTTTTCCACTAAAGCAGATCCTAAACATGAGCATAATAACAAATATGTCATTACAGTTCATACAAAAACGTGGTTAGGAAAAATACAGTTGCAAACAAACATACAAGTACCTTCCACTTTAAAGGAGAGGAGATCCACTTGGCTGGTTCCAGTGACTTCAATCTTGGCAGAATAGCTTGGCTTCTCAGCAGGTTCCCTGCCGGCAGAAGCAGATGCCTCCATATTGTAGAAGTTGCTGTTTAGCTTGCTGGACACCTCTGCCCTTGCCATGTAAGGCAGTGACACAGACAGACCATCAGGAACAAAGACCTCTGGAAGAGGAATGCTAATGGAAGCAACTTCCAGGCCAAGCTGAGGTACTGTCAGTTTTGGTGTGGTCAGGGAAGCGGGGAAGTTGAAATCTCCAAAAGATTTCCCTCCAAGAGGAATGGGAATAAAGATGGTGAAATAATTCTGGCCAAACTGGTATTTAGCAGAACCCTTTCTGTTAAAATATATAAAATGTTGTATTAATGTACTTAACATTATGTGTAACATTGTAGATATGATTCATGTTTCTGCATTTTAAAATGTATTGTTAAATTTTTAATTCACTTACGCATTCAGGAACAGCGTCTTAGGGACAGTGAATTCTGGGAGGGCAGGAATCCTAAAGTCCTGGAGATATGGAATGTCGGCGGCAATTCGTTCCAGGTAGGCATGTGAGGCCTAGATGGTTATTGATAAAGCGTTATATTCTAAATCATCTGTATTTTATACTTTGCTTTTTCTTACTTGTGTGAATTTATGGGTTTTGGGAACCAAGGATTTATTTTGAATTTACCTCCACTGACTGAATCAGGATATCACGGATCTTCATATCAGACATGCCAGTCTGCTGGTCAAGCAGGTCATTGACTGTGGCTTTGATGGCATCAATAGGAATAAGGTTGTGAATCTCAGTGCCGACATCAGAAGTGACCTCAGCCTCAATTTTCTCTGCATCTAAAAAAACAAAAAAAACATGAAAATTAGTTATAGTTTTATAGTTATATAGGAGAGGACTTTCAGTTTATTTGCAAAATTTGAGTTGAAGTTGAATTTAAGAAAGTATAATAACAATTAGAATTTACATAATTCATATAATCCAAATGCTAATTCTTTAATATTGGCTTGACATATTTGTTTTAAAATTTAATATGTCTAAATCGTTTTATACGCCATCACAAAATAAATAAATACTTCAAATTACTTCAAAAATACTTCAAATGATCTGAAGTCAAGAAAGAGAGTGAGTTCTTGAATTTTAAATTTGCTTTTATCTGAAATGATAGTGACAGTGTATTTCATACTTTTAGTTCTAGAATGAAAAGTTTAAAATGTACCGTATTTCAGAATGACTTTCTGAATAGAGGACGTTGTCTTGGGAAGCCTAAGGTCACTCTCAAGCTCTAGTGTACAGCCCTCAGCATGTTTCAGGTTTGCAGTTACTTTAGCATCAGTCTGAAGATGAGGAATGAGCAGCTGAACCTGCAGCATGGCATCCTCCATTGACTCTATCCTAAAGAAGGAAGAGAATATTAAACTCAAAAGCAGTGTGTAATTATTAAAAACATATTATTATTGATAAAACATATTTAATATAGACATGTGCATACTTAGCAAGGGCAACAAGAGATGCCTCAGGTATTTTCTTGTTGATGAAGTCCAGCTGAATAGAATGTGTGGCCTTGCTCTCAGTGTTGCGGTCAGCAGAATGAACCCGAATTCCAGCTTCAAGGTCATAATCAGGAATTTGGAGATCAGCTGAGACACTGTATTCCTGTCTGTTGAACATCAGATTTGCTGTGCCCTCAAATGATGTTCCTTTTATATGGAAAAAGAGGAACATTTCAGTTGCTAGTTAACGGATGGAAATGTCTACAGGTTATAAGGGATTCTTTTGTGAAGCATTGAATTACCTTCTGCCTTCAGACCAAAAGTCACCTTGTCAACCTTGTCTTCATACACATAGTCGACAGTAGCTGTGTATGCAGAAACCTCACCGGTGGGATGGATCTCAATGGCAAATCTAAAGACACAGGTTTGTGTTCAAATTTGGAGATTCAAAAAAGCAAGACAACAAACAAATAAATAAACAAACCAGTATTTATCTTACTTGCTGTCACCAGTCAAGGGGAAGTAGGGAGAGGCATCACTGGAAAAGGCATCTGAGTATTGCAATGCACTGCAGTACTTAAAACCAGGGAAGAAAGGAGTGCACTTCTGTGCTTTCACATGTTCCATCATTGGAGGAATAGTCTTAGTTTCAGAACCAGTCATAGAGAACAAAGAGTTGCTGTGCAGAGATAATAAAATGCAGAATTAGATCAATATTACATTTTTGTATATCATAATTGCATTTTCTGTCTTAACAGTGGCATCTTACGTCACACTGATGAGTTTTGTTGGAGCTTGGGGTGTGGGAAAGGTCAGCTTGAACTGCTTTTTGCTTACAGCGACCTTTACATTCAGACCGCTCTCATGGTAGATGTTAGTGTGCATCTCCAGGCCAGATTCAACATAGTCAGGTAAGAGAGCTCCAACTGCAGTCACAAACTCCACTCCGACAGATGGCATGAAGGCCATCTCGCTCTGTGTGAAAAGACAAAGAAATAGCTTAAATAATCTGGTATAGCTTGGTAAAACCTGGGAAAAAATCAAATCAAAAAGTAAAATCAAGATGCATCTCGAACAAGCCTAGGCTGCTTTTCCCAAAAGGATCGTACTTCGTAGATCCATTGAAACCAATGGTGCAACGAACCAGCAATAGCACTGGCTCTGAACTAGCATGCAGTTAATGCTGGTCGAAAAAGGGGTAAATGAGAAAAGGCTTGACACATACCATATCAGGGGCAATTTTCAGTCCTCCTTTCACTCCTGGAGCAAAAGTACCAGACAGGGCAACTCTTAATGGAAGTCCAGTACCAGTGGGTAGATAAAACTCATTGTCCATGAAGACGTAGTGAAGGAAAAGGTTGTTGTTGACACTTGAGTAAAGGTTCCTTAGGAACTGTAAAACAAATCATTAATTTGTTCAAATCATCCACTGAAGCTGTAAATTTATTTTGACCATGACCCTTCTTCATTATTATGGCGTTTAAAGCAGTTCACTTACATCAGCAGGGAACATATTTAAGAGTTTGTTAGTCAGCAAAGCAGCAGAGTTGACCATGCCTTCCATATCCTTGGTTTTGAGATAACCCATTTCAGCACCCAGAAGCCTCAGGTAGATCATAGCCTCTGGGTTATCTTGAACCTTCAGTTTCTGGATGAGCTTGTTAACATTATTCATTACTTCCTTGACGATGTTTTGAGGGGCCTAGAGTGAGAAGGGTATGTGAGTGATAACCCAAACCAAAGAAAATGCTTTAAATGTAGCAAAAAAATTTTAAATTTAAAAGACCTGTTGCATTTTTATTTTATCCCATAGTTTTGGGAACATGCTCTGCATTATGTCATTGCCCCCGGGCACTTTATCAGCTGCATAGTTGATGGTCTTCTGCATGGTGTCACGGAAGAATCCATCAATACCGATTAGGGCATCAACAGTGGGTTCCAGTCCCTTACCATTCAACCCAATCTGTAAGAACAAAAAGTAATAACATATCAATATAAAACTAGAGAAAAGCAGTAGGAGAACGTTAAAAAATGTCTAAATGTAGATCTTGTACCTCAAACATGTCTATGTCATATCCAAAAGCATTCATGGTCATCTCCAGGATGACTTCATTGGGCAGAAGTTCTTCGGACTCGAAGATCACGTTTCCTTCTAGAGAGCCAATCTTGTAATTGCGTGAGTACTTTGTTGGATCTGTGGAAGGTCTGATCTCATTCCCTTGGAGGGCATTGAGAATCTTGTCTCTGAGTCTGAGAAGCAGAAGAGAAATTAGCTACATTTTTTTTATACTTAAGATGAAGTTGAAACGAGTTGAAAGGTCTCTACTAACTCCTTAGTGTCAGGTGCTGTGGAACTCAGGATGTTGCTGATATGTGAGGCAACAAAGCTCATAGCCTGACAGTTTTCGTTTTTAGGCAGAGCAGCAACCAGCTGAGCCAGTTCAGAAGGCTGAGGGTCCTTCATCACAATGAGATACGCTGCAACACGCTTCTGTACGGGAGCGGCTGTGTCGAAGATGACCTTCATTAGCACCTCTTTGCCCTGTTAGAAATAGCAAGTTTATGTTAGCCAAACATTCATTCATTGTAAATATTTTCAGTAAATTCGGTAAAACATCTGGTTTACCTCAGCAGGGACAGAAGTGAGTCTAAAAGCTTGAATAGCAGCTTGCTGGACCTCAGGGGACGCAGCAGGTTGGTTTATGCATTGGATAATCGCCGATTTCAGAGCAGGGCTTGCGGCTCCGACGGCAGCAGCCATGTTTCCGATGACCTTAGAGATTTCATATACAGATTTCAGTATCCACATATCAGCTGGTATTTTTAACTTGGTGAAGCATGAGTAATGGAATAGGTTGAACATACCCTTAGGGACAGGTACACATGTTCCTGGTCGCCTGTGCAGTCGCCGATCTGTTCAAGGGCGTAATCAGCAACTCCCTGAATCTCAGGGGTGACGCTTCCTTCTGCTTCATAGAGCCTTGGATAAGATGAATAAACATTTAAATTCACTTACAGACCAAATACCGTGACTACTGTTGAGTTGTGATTGTTTTCTCACCTCCTGACAGCATTGCTGAGAGCATAGTAGATGGGCTTGCTGTCTTTGTACTTAGCCATCTTCAGCATTTCCTCAACAAGGTCTCTGGATGGGTTGGGAATCATTCCCATGGCGTATACTGCAGCATCAATCTCTATTGAGGAACGGTCAAAGGTCCTGAGAACCCGCAAGATGCCGCTGGCGCATTCTGGTGTGCCACACTGGAACAACGCCTGGTACACCAGGGGACGAGAAACCTCCAGGGCCTCCGGTAAAGCAGCGCTCAGGCTTTCAGCATTCATTTTGCGAATTGTAGCAATGAGCTTCTGAGCTAGGTGGGCTCGGTTGTGTCCATTGTTGGTTTCAGAAAGGCTGGCCAGTTCTTTTAGAACAGACAGGAGGACCTCTTTATCCTTAATTGGATGGACTGAGTCAATGCTTCCGTCAAGGTGCAGGGTCTTCACGTTGGCTACATCTAGAGAAAACACCATTGATTAAAATGCAATTACTCCAAACGCATGATAATTCAAGTGTCTGAATTTCTTACCATGCTCAAAGATTCTGTCGTTGTGCACCGTCACTCCCACCAGTGTCAAGACTTGTTTTCCTACATTAGTAACTCCATACTGTCCTCTGTTTACAATCAGAATGAATTAGCAGATCAATAAACAAAATGGTCAGTCAAAAATAAAAACCCATGTAGCTGTCAATGAACTCACTTGTAAGAGAAAGGCACAAGCATGTGGTTTTCAGTGCAGGAAGCAGAGGTCATATGTTTCTGTGCATTATCAAACTTGTAGTTGCAGGTTTGACTGCTCCTGATGAGCTGAGCAAGTGGGTAGTGCTGTGTGACCAAAAGAAGAGTTAAAACATTATTGAAGCCATCAGATATCCAGCGCACTATTTAAAGATGGGATGACTTACCAAGCCTGTGATAAGGGCCAGGGGACTGGTGTGATCCTTGACCGGGCTGAAATTGTCACATTTAGACAGGTCTCTGTTGAGGGTGACATCGGTGGCAATGTCCTCTCTGGCGTTCACAGTGTAGCCTGTCTTGCACATACCGTAGATAGTGGGCTGGTTTTGGGAAAGAAGTCATAATGGATTAATCAATGCATATTAACCTTTTAACCAACTTTTTGTGACATTTTAGAGTTAATGACTGACCATTCTTCTGTTTCTGTCCTCCTCCAGCACAGGTACTGCAAGGGCAGAGATTAGACCTCTCTTGATGTTCAAAATATTGACTGGTTCATCATCCTCAGGAAACAATTTGATTTCGTCGTCTCCCTCAACAGTGAACTTCAGTGGGTTCCTGAGAATTGAGATCAGGGAAGGTCAGTGTTTGTTAATGTTTAGTATAATTATTTCTTGTCTACTCAAAATCATTGTATATCTATATATGTTTATTGCTGGGTGTAGAAACGTACTTCTCCATGGCAGCCTTGAAAGCATCTGCACCAGCAGATGGCCCAAAGACAGGCTTTCCTTTTGCATCAACATCGATCACCTCACTCAATTCGCAATCCGCTGTGCGCACAATGTAGCTGCATGTGCGTGGGACCTCAATGTCAACCTGTTAAAAAAAGGCTATGTATGAAATTTCAAGTCGTATGAAAAAAAGAGAAAAAAATCTAAAAATGTGTCAACATTTATACCTTGCATCTTGCTTTGGGGCCATTGGTTGCTCCATTCAGGGCATTTAGAGACTCTGTTTCATAGATGTATTCATACTTCTGAAAGCTCTTGTACCTTTTGGCCACTAGGGGAGCAAAAATCACATTTTAAAAATCAAGGACACTCATACGTGACTCTAGTCTACAACATTAGATTGCTTTTCTGAAATGAAGAAAAAGAACTATTGACTTGAAGAAAAAAATTATAAAAATGAACAAATATTACTATTACAGTAACACAGATTTTAAAGAAGAATGTTTTCTCATTCATTTTCTTTATCCTGATCAATTTCATTAGATAATAAATACCATACCAAATTTCTTATATAGAATTTACGTATTTAAAAAAATAAAAATAAAATAATAATAATAGCTTAGCACTTACGAAGGCATGGTAATTCCTCATCTTGAGCATCTAAGATGGAAAAACATCAAGGAGTATTATACAAACAAAATCAAACATTACGATATACTAAATTTCAGTGTTATTCTTAAAAAAACAATTGATGAAATTAAAAATATAACACCAGAAAATAACTAATTAATACATGATGACGATATAGACAACAATTTCACTTTTAATATTTTCTATTCTTATCGGCAGTTACTACATAACTTTTTTTTTTTAAATATACATATATATATTTTAAACTTTTTTCCACAGCTAAAAACAAATGAGTACTACCAGAACTGAAACATGAAAATAAAATACTATCAAAATATTAAATTAGATTAATATAAAACCAACAACAGGCACAATGTTTCTAATAAATCCTTCATAGTACTTACTTGTCAAGACTATTCCACAAAGAAGCAGTAAAAGGCAGAGCTTAGTGTCCCCCATATTGGGTTCGGTTAAGCTCTTTCCTCAAGACCGTATTCAGGTGGGATCTGCTGTATTACTGCTGTTAATGGCTTTATATATTAAGGCAGGTCCTGCAGGAATGGGAGGAGAGATGGCAGCTGCAAGAAGTAAAGTCCCCACTCCAAAGTTCAAAACTTCTGCCTCTGTGGCAGGACAAAGGCAACTATTTCATGTAATGGCAGTGGTTTTTCAAATGGAGAGAAAACACTTTTTCAAAAGCATTCAAGGTTTCATTTCATAAGGGGTTGCTTGATCTGTTGGTTGACTGGTTGATTAATTCCCTTCTTTGTTTATTCCTGTTAGCTATGTAACCCCTTTTTGATATACAGAGAAAATAGTTTTATTTAACTTATTTTTCCCCACTTTTTCGTACATTCAGAAAAAAGCCTAAATGATGAAAATATTTAAAATTGGAGTAGTTATTTTTTAAATATTTTAACCTACCTTTTAAACTGGTAACATCTCAAGAACTTCCTCTTGGCTCCTCTTGCGAGGTAATGTGACAGCAGAAAGGCTGTCTTTCTTTCATCCCTTACTTATGATGTTGCAAAGTAGGACATTAGGCACCAAACCAGATGAGGTCATATAACTAATCTTTGATCCGACATATTTATTAGACTACATTTTTTGGCATCATTTGTCAGGGGTATTGCCAATCAGACATGACTAACCTGATACTGGAATAAATGATTAAACCTTCTGCCCTTTTGTCCCGTTTACTTTATCCACTAATCTCTTTTTTTTGTGTTGTGAGTAAATACTAATCACGGTTGTCCTGGCGAGTCTTCTTGGATACACAGAAAGTTATTTATCAAAGGTGTTATTTTTTTATTTGTGGAAAGCTATTCAAGCAGAATGTTCTAGATTTGGTTCCTAAACATCCTCATAAGCATCAGCTGGTATTGTGGTATAGAACATTATACAGGATTTGCCCTGTAATGCTTGTTATTGGTACTTAAAGTTGTGTGATCACAAAACTAATTCTCTTAAGTACTCGCAGTAAAAAAGAGAAACTGTTGAGACGTTGCGATGCTCAAATTGTCATTGTCATCATATTAGGTTTGTCATGTAATATCTATATACTCTATGACCTGGAACTAGTCATGCACTGTTTGAGTGTCTCCAGTTAAGGCTCCACCTTAATCCTAACCATAAGAAGATACTGTTTTCTCTATTAACAGTTTGTATAATTTTTTATTTTTTCCCAACTAAAAGAGTCTTTAAGTTTAAGTTTAAAAGGAGAGCACGCACCAACCCTGTTTCATCATGAATACTTGTTTAAAAGTCCAGTGACATATCAAGGTTCAGATATTGACAGACTTGTCTTTACTATCTTACATAAGATGAAAAGAAGTGCACTGATTTCATGTCATGGACATTTCTTTCTCATTATAGTGCTCTGACAGAAATACAGGAAAATAATATGTATTATATACATACAGTCACATGAGGGACTGAGGGACTCAGTTGTCCCAGAACACAAAATATGTTACATTTGCCCTGATCTTTAAATTCAAAATTGTAATAGTTGCATATGAGTCCCTCAGTTGTCCTCAGTGTGAAAAGATGGATCCCAAAGTCATTGTTCGAAAGGGATCAAATACACACACAAACACCGTATTAAGAATCAAGTGTATGTAAACTTTTAAACTCAGTCATTCACACATTTTTGTGTACTATATGTAAAAATCTTTTATGTGAAATATCTTATTCAGGTCAGTACTAAATAAAAAATAGCATGCATTTTGTATGATCCCTTTTATTTTGGTAAAATAATTATCATTTTGCAGATTCTGCAAGGTGTATGTAAACTTTTGACTTCAACTGTATATAAAACCTTTATGTGGTTTCTGCCAGTATCAGACTGGGATCTTGATGCATCTCTCAGACTCAACTCTTTTCCTGTTGAAATGTTCCTTTAGGATTTTCTTATGCTATCTTTAGTCTGTGTAATGCTTTGATCTACATAATATATCTACTCTAAGAAAGTCTGTAAAATTAGGGCTCGGTGTACTATGTAATTTTCCTTATTGAGTTTTAACAGATGTTTTACCCATATTATGAATTATGCATTGCCTTATGTTCTGTTTAAGGGTTGAAGGAAATTCAACAAAACTCAACAAAAAAGTTACTGCTAATTTTCTGCCAGAACATTATACATTTTTTTTTTTTTACAGTTTACAGTATATAATCTTATATTGTACCTGTGTTGGTTTCTTTTGGCTCTTTTGCTATTTTCAAAATATATTTTTTTATGAAGTTTTGTTTTTCTGTTTATAGTTCTGAAGACTTTAAAAGAAACTTTAACGCATCAAACATTCTGTTATATAATATATATAAACAGTGTATTTTATTTTATTATATTACTGTTGATACTGTTGATAATTGGTGATTCATGGCTGTTAAAACAGACATGAATCATCAGTTTGTTAATCCTGTTTACTGTTATCATCAATCTCCAATGTATAGTGAAACCTTGATTTTGTGCTGATGTGAGTGGTACGTTATATTGCACATCGCCATACTGTACACAGAGGCACGTATGCAGGCACGCACGCAGATACTGATACACTCATTCTCTCATTAACATGGTTGTTAATTCTTCACACACTTTTATCATTCTCTGAGCCAGACATCATCCATGGCTTATGGACAAATATGTGAACCTGACCTCAATATGGTATACTGTACAGGAAAGATATTATCAAACACAGACAGTTGCGCAACTACTGCAAGATAACTGTTATCTAATCAAACAGACCACAAAGAAAAGCCCATTTGTGAGGGTTTGCATAGGTTACTTTGTCAGTGATTTTATTAGTTATAAGAATATATTGTTATTAATTACTATATTGTTAATTATTATATATTGATAATAATAATAACACCAATAATAATTTGTTTTTTTTTTAATCCAATTTGTAATTTAAACCATTTGGGACTGTTGTATTGGTCTATTGTATTGTAAATGCTATATATATATAATATTACACAATTATACCGTGCTGAAGTAAAAACACAAAATGCAAAAGAGCAAAAACAAAGTATTTGTACAGAATGTACAGTGTATTGCCTCAGAAGCATTTCAGGTTTGTAATACACACCTTTATCAACACACTCTGATTACAGGCAGTTTCAGATAAGGGTTTGAGGTTGAACAGTTCTGGGATGCTGTAAGTTGTGCAATAACGGCAGCACAGAATAATATATGTTAAATAAAAAATAACTTTAATGTAATGCAAATATGATTATAGTTAGTAAACTGAAATGGCAAGCATCAAAAGAAATAAATCCTGAAAACCTATTGGTATGAGTTTTATATAATTTTACAGTTAAACACTTATTTTTTATGTTTATTCACAAAGTGAATATATATCAGTTTATTCACAAAGTGAATAAACTGTAGTAAATATTACATCTTTTTGAAGACTCCTCAACTGTATTGTTTGAGCTTACATACATGTTTAGGAGACACATTTGTTCATTTACATGCTACATGGACTTTGATCAGGAGATTTGAGTTGGATCCAACCTTCGTTCTTGCACTGATGAGCTTATCTTTTGTCTTAGGAGGCAAGTTGCTTACCTTTTCGAGTAGATAATGCCATGGATTTTCTTAAAGAACAAAACGTTTTTGTACTTCGAGTCCTCCATGATATTGGAGGACTCGAAGTGATAGTGTCCTGTCCTGCCATTTGACTACAATCAGAGTCCTTTGAATAAATTAAATATAATAAATTTCTGTTGTCTAGACATGTGGACTTTCAGTTGTGGTATGGCTTAATGTTGACTGATATAATGGATCTTATTTTGCTAGACTTTCAAACTACTGCACTGATGCCTGAAATCACTCTCAATGTAGCATTTGTTAGATACACTTTTTTTTTTTAGTTTAGGCAGGGCCTTCTACGAGTCCTCACAGTGGGAGTAGGAATTGCTTAATATGGCGGACATGCTGTGCAATAAATACTTCACTCACACACTTTTGCACATGTGACACCCAACACTGCATCTACACTATATCATGATTAAAGGAAGAATGCAGCTTTGTGCATTTAATCCGTGGAAGATACACAGAAGACAACAGATGGTAAGAGTTGCTCTTTTTCACTATTATGTTTTCTATTTGTAAGAGTTTATTAGTTTATAGTTACTGCAGCCGTATCCCATACAGTTATTGACAAACCTGTTATAAAAACTAACTTTAGATTTTACTCCTAGACTTTAGGTTTTACGTTTAGATTTGACTTCTTTTGAACAACAAAATTAAACAGAATCTTACTTTTCTTCATTTCTATTTAACATTATATACAAAAAATCTAGATATTTTGGAGAGAGTAGACATTTCCTTGCAGTCTGATTGGTGCTGATCTAATGGGTGGTTGATTTTATGCCAAATAAACAGACAAAAATCAATCATCTCAACCCCAAAAACCAGCATGTACTGTTTGTTTTGTAGTTAAACTTCAAATCAGATCCTAAAATGAAAAAAAAAAATCTATAAGCTGGACTTTACAATGCAGAACTTAAGAGTGGTAAGACTTTCAGGTCACCACATGAAGATTTGGCCTATTTTTTTTTTTTGTTTAATTTTTGAATTAATTAATTTAAAAAAAAAGAAAATAAAATATTTTACAGTTTTTTTAATTGTTTACATCACTGGTAACTAATTGGTATGTTCTATGCGATAAATTCAACGGATTATAGATCTTGACATTGATTTGCTCTGAGTATTTTAATATGTTATGTTATATTTAGATATGTGCTGTATTTTACTATATTTTTATGTATTTATTTTTGTTGTATTTCACTTTATGAAAATTGTTTTTCAGCAGAACAGAGGCATGGAGTCAACATGGTATGGAAAATCAGCACGCTTCCATGGAGTGACCATAAAGTCCATTGCCCCTGTGTGTCTGAGGTACATTTATATCTGTCAACATTAGCTGTTTGTTTTTTAACTCAGTGTTATCATGGTCTCTCATTCTAAAAAATACTTTGTAAACATGGAAGGTAGTCTATGAGTCTGGGGTCCATTCATTTGAAATCTCAGTGCATATAAATACAAATAATAGAAAAACATAAAAGAAGTTGTAATTGCATAAACTGATTCATGCTGATTCATGCAATTATAATATCTTGTTATTCCATAACAAGAGCAAAGGTCATTTGTACAATCATAGATCAGAGATCATAAGTGTTTTTCTGTTTTGGAGAGATGGGTTGTTTTTCAAATAATAAAAAATGAGATGAAAGGGTCTTTTTATGTCAACAAGCCCTTACTGAAGAAAATATCAATCCCATTGCATTTCAAAATCACAACATGAATTTTTGGAGAGGACAGAAATTGCATATATAGAACTTTTCAAGAAGATCTGTTTTGGAACGTATCTGAATGTTGTGAAAAAAAAAGTCTGTTTACAGAGATATACAGTAGCGTAATACTGAAATATGACAAGCTGAGTATGCTTAGTTTGGGCTACATGATAAATCACAAGGCAACATCTGCTGCCTCCTGGTGGAGACATCGAACATATTTCCATCAGAGTTTTCCATCTCAAACCTGCGAGTGCTATAATTTTGTAAATTATAGCCTAAAAATTATTTTGGAACCGTGGGAATGTTGTTCAGATGGTCAGTTTGAGCTCTTAAAACATGTAAGACCTCATAACTGAATATTAAAATAAAATTCCATACTTCGTATAGGAGGATGTTATGTGGGGTAAACTGAGTCATTAGGTACCACGTGAGATAGCGGAGTCATTTCACGCCAAGGTAGTTTGCAGTGGTAGTTTGGTTAGAAAAATAGCCTCATTATTATTAACTGTAAATATACTTCATTCACATTTTAGCTATTAGGCTTATGTTGTCAAATGTTTCCTCTATTTTACCAGTTAAATTCTTGTAATGAAGAATAGAAAGAGAGGATCTTTAAAGACAAAAAGCAAGTTTTACAAGCGAAATTGCGAGGAAAATGCAGCAGTGTCCAGCTGTAGACAAGTACGTGGTTTCTTTTCCGCTAGCGAACTGTTCTTTTTACAGTATATTGCAATCTGCTCTACTTCGAAGTGTACGGACTCGTCCAAAGAGTAACGTGGGGTTTTTACTCTCACTAGAATGCTGTGTGTTCACATAGTTTATTAATTATTTCTCTTCAACCATAACGCAACATGAGATTAGAATGTGAACGTTCTCAAATATAATACTGGCATCCCTTTCTGAGATACACGAGTCCCCCCTACAGTGTAGTGGTGGTCTCGTCCATTGACAGCGGAGCAGAGCTGTGTGTGTGGTGTCAGGTCTCTCGCTCAATGATGAGGTTTCAAGTGCGCCTTTGAGATGTTATGGAGTCTGTAGAATATTCTGCAATTTATAACTTTTTTGCTTCGCTTTTATTAAAATAACATTCTAACTTTTAGTCTACAGGATCGACCGGTACGTGTAACCATACCTTATTTAGTTTTTGGTTTGTGTATACAAGCTTTTGTTAGTTTTTCATGCAGCGAAAATGTTGAAAGTTTGGTGAGGACACTCCTTCTTCAGGACCCGACGGACCAAGACTACAGCTGACAAATTGGTGGACATATCAGCTCTGTTTCTTAGAGGTAAGTTAATGTCTTTTTTAAACCTTTAATTTATTTTTTCATGATATGCTGCTGTTTGTAACCTATTATTTACATGATAGCGGTCCATGAGAATCAATAGACGGCTTTTTATAGCATCTACAACAATGGCTCAGTACTGGATTGATGTCTCATTTTAGCAATCTGTGAAGGTTTTCACAATGGTACCTTAGGTTATTTTTGTATTTCTATGTTGGAGTAATTTTTTATTTATTTATTTGTATTTTTCTTAGTTTATGGCCAGGTCGCCGTTAGCAAGGGTTGTTTTTAATCCCCAGGAAAACTGACCTTATGATGCCAAGTGACTCTATTTTATCCTTTCATATTCATTTGATTCCACCCAGAAAAGTGAGGTAACACTTTATTTTAAGGTGTCCTTATTAGACATTACATGTACGTATTATAATAACAATAGATTATGCATAATTACATGCAAGTAACCCTTAGCCAAACCCTAATTCTCACCCTAACCATATAGTAAGTACATGTAGTTAATTAATATTACTCAGTACTTTAAGGTATAATTACACTGTAACAAGGACACCTTAAAATAAAGTGTAACCTAAGGTGACTTATATATGAATATATTAAGTTAGTTACTAAATATAACTGAGTGTATAATAGTTACTTGTGATAATTCCCTTATGTTATATTAATATTTGCAGTGCAGCTTTTCAATGGCAATGTCTGAATATGGTCTGATAACAATAAGTTATTCTTCCAATTCAGTTGTCATTTGTATTCATAATTTCTCCTGTATTACGATCACCTTGTGGGTCACAGCATGATCTTCACAGCAGGAGTAAGCGGTCGATTTCCCACTTTTCCAATCAAGTCTCTCCATGATGTCTTGCAATCATCTCAGTGGCATACTTGCCAGCCTGCCGTCAATGTCAGAACAAACCGGAACCGCTGTCAGCATTACATTTTCATTTCCATCTCTAGTTCTATTCTGGTTCTGGTAAATACCAACGGAATGTGTAAAATTGTTTCTAGGAAATTTATCCTCCTCGGGAAATGTATTGGATGACCTCTTGACATCATTACATTTAGCGGCAAGCTATTTCGGGTAAAAATACCCTCAATTCGCAAACGAGGGTACAAGCGGATTGTTTGTTTTCCTGTAATTTTACGGTCCACCAGAGCAGCAGAAAAACTGTGTTTTCTGTTCTACCGATCTTTTGACACCTGTCAGGATGCATTTTAGTTAGGCCACATTGGGGAATAAAAGGCTTAATGAGCCTCACACACATACACACACATGCACAGTTAATTGAGGTGATGTTTTATGCATGATGGGTCAAAGATGAATACTGTACAACTACATGCTGAATTGCACTGATGTGTACAAAGTGTATCCCTCACTTTCCAGGTAACGTTGGCTATTTGATCCGTGCACATCACATGGCAACCTGGCTCATATTTTTGTTTGATTTGAAAGGGGTGTAATGAAAGCTGTTATCTGGAAATGAATTAAGGGCAATAGTTACACAGTATAGCTTTTCGCACTGGACTGTGAAAAAATACACGTCACGTGAGTGTGTGGAATCTGGAGGCGAGACGCAACATTCACGTTTTCCAGAGTGGCTGCGTTATAATGGGGGCTACTCTAATGAGAGGAGGAAGGGTAACAAAGGCAAGTTTGTGCAACCAAGGCTACTGGGAGTGAAACTGGAAACTAGGGCTTGTGTGGAAATCATAGAGGAATGTTTAGTCATTAGATGCAATATAAAAGCTGTGACTTATTGTGACAGAAAAGTCCCTTTAGAGACATGGCAGACAAAGGTAACATATTTGGTGAGAGGGAAGTGCAACAGAGGTCAGTGTAATAGAAACTGGCATTTAGGATAAACAGAGAAAATATGTTAAACTAACAAATGCAAATTTATTCTTCTGGACAGACAGTTTTACAAAATGAAATATCACTGCAAGTGTGTCTGAACTGTATGTACTGGCCTTTTTCCATACATTGATTGACATTTACAAACTTATTTTCACCCTTAAAGGGATAGTTCACCCAAAAATGAAATCGCTGTCATGATTTCACTCTTCCTCTCAGGGCGTTCCAAACCTGTATAACTTCCTCTGGAAAAATTGTGAACTCAAGAATGTGCTATTATTTTTTTTCTATGCTGTTAAAATAAATGGTAACTGGAGCTTTTAAGCTTTTAAAAGGATCATAAAAGTGGTCCATATGACTAATGCATTTTCTAAAGCTGTGCAAGCGTGATGACATCATGCTTCCCTTTTCATGATGGTTCATGAGCAAAAACGACTGTCTGATTTCAGTGAATCAGTTTATTTGGTTCACAAAACTAATCTGAGCCAGTCATTATGGTTCAGTTCACATATTAAACTCAAATGACTGCTCCTTTATGTTGAGACTGTCAGTGCACAACAAGTGAAAAGATTAGATTTCAGTCATTTCTGAGCAAGTGAGTTGAATCTTTTAGTGAATCAGTTTATTTGGTTCACATGACTAATTAGAATGAATCAGTCTGTGCTGTTCTGAAGTTCTGCTCAATTGACTTGTCCAGTGAATAACTTTGAAGTGAAAGACTTCAATTTCGGTCTGTTTGGGAACAAATTGTTCTTTTGAGTTGGATCTTTTCATTGAATCTGTTTATTCGATTCACAAAACTAATCTGAACAAATCAGTCTGATCCAGTTCTCGAGAACAGCTAAACTGACTTGTCCTCTATGACTATATTAGCGAAAAGATAAAATTTGGTCTATTGCTCACACAAAGCATTTCCATATAAAACATACTGTTTAAACTACTTTTATGATCTTTTAAGGCTTTAGTTCCCATTCTTTGTGAAAAATGGCTAGTCAGTTTCTCCTTTTGCATCATACAGGTCATACAGGTTCAGAATGACTGACATGGAAGTATTAGAATGATGTCAGAGTTAAAAAAGTTTTGACTTATGAGGTAACATGAGAAGCATGAGGTAATTTTTTGGGATGTTGACATAAGCTCTATGGTTTCCCCAGTTTTCTTTATGGTGTGTGAGCGCCACTTGTATCATTTATAGAAAGACGGCAGTTGTGAAACCACCTGTAAAGCATTATGGTTTGTGACTTGAGTGGCAGAGGATGCTTTTGAATCATGAGGTACTGGAGCATAAAGTAATACACCATCTGCTCTCCACCCACAATTCATTTGAGGAGATGTGTCTCACACTTCGCTGTTCTGATTAAATTTTTTGCAAGGGGCTTTTCAAGCATTTGGAAAATGAGGGCTGCGTTCGACTCCTCACTCCTCTCATCACGTCTTTCATTTTGGTTCCCCTTCACAGAGAATGAATTTGAGGGCCTGATTCTCAGCTCTATATATGTGCCCCCTGTGATGTTGTTATTTCTGCTGGATCAGGGCCTGTGGGGACCCTACTTTTTCATATTTTTTCCATTTGACAGCAGCATGAGCTTACATTTTTTTTCTTCAGAATGGAAAGTTCTGGGTTACTTGTGGTTTGGTGAGTGTCTGCGGGAAAAAAAGGGAGGGAGCAGCAAGCTACGCCCATGTTTATGTCTGTGTGCCTGCGTGCTGCCAGGCCAGTAGCTTCACCCATGTGACTCGAGCCAAGGGAGGAGCCACCTTTATGATGGCCCTGACAAACTAAGCAAACGGAGGAAAACCATTTTCTGAAGAGGTGGACATGTCTAGAGAATCAAGTCTAAATGTATTTCTGTTTCTTTCCAAGATAGTACGTTCTTAAGAAAGAGTAGCTGAACTAAAATGAAGATATTTAGATATTTACAGCATCTTTGAAAAATAAAAAAGGTTTTTAGGTCATAGTAACTCAGTAAACCATGAGTTTTTTATTTGGGGGAAAAAATCTGTCGCAGTGTTGCTCTGTGGATGCAGCACGAGATAGATGGCAGAAGGTATTTTAGTCACAGGAACACCAATTTATATCTATAATGAGCCATGATCTCACTTGCCACCCTGCAGTCTTGAAACCAGGAGCTTGTGGGCTAAAGTAGGACATCCTGCTACACTGAAAAGAAAGATGCTTGCCTGAAGATATATTTTTGCAAACAGAAATATGCACACTCCGGTCATAGTAACGGCCTTCTGCTTACAGAGGTCTGATAGTAGCCAATGATCTTTTTTAAATCTAGTTTAAGTTCCAAGATTTGAAAAATATACTCTTCGTGTTCATGTTGGTTTCACATAGTTTTGAAAATATAAATTATAAAATGTCACATAATGTAACTCTCAAGAAAAAGTTTACAAATAATTTAGCTAAAATATTATGATGCTATTTATTTATATTTATATTTATTAATCATCATTGTATTTATATACACAGTATACACACATATAAGTTTTGTAAATAAAAACTTGTATTTTGTAAACGATTAATCACGATTAATTGCGATTAATCGTTTAACAGAACTAGTTCAAATATTTTTTTAGGATACAAAAATAATTTTTTCTAAGATATAAAAGATCGTCAAGTAGGGCTTTATGAAGTCTATTCCCTCCGTCTTTTTTCCTCCAAATTCCATTGTTTCCATTTTTTACTACATTCCATTTTTTGCCGTTTGATTTTTTTCTAGACTCTGTTTTAATGGTTAAATTTAAAAAAGCATGTCTAATTAACTAAAATCATGAAACTTACACAATTTCACAGCAATTTATTAACATTTTTAAGGACTCTGAAATACATTTTATTTATTTATTTATTGATTTATTTTTACCAAATTCTGTTTTTCGTTAATTTTCTGGATTCCATTTTAATCGTTTCATTATGCTTTGTATTGTACTTTTTCATGTTTTGACCAAAGGACATTTTAAAACCTGAACTAATGTTTCCTTGTTTATTTTTTTAAAAAAAATTCTGTGACTATGTTCTGCTATGTCTCTGTAATCATATAATTTTTTTCTGGATGTTTCAGCATGTTGGCTGATCTCCATGACTTTGTCATTTTGACATTATTTTTCATAATCCCCCCTCCATAACCCCACCCCCCCGGCCCCCAAAGCAGTAAAGTGGTTTTGTTCAAATTAGGGCTGTCAAACGATTAATCATGATTAATCGTATCCAAAATAAAAGATATTGTTTACATAATATTTGTGTGTGTACTGTGTATATTAATTATGTATTATACACACACATGCATGTATAGAAAAAATGTAATGTTTATATATTAAATATATTCAAATATAATATAAATTATATTCATGTAAATATATACATGTAAATATTTTCAAAATATATACTGTATGTCTTTATGTTTATGTCATAAACATTAACAGTATACACATATATTATGCAAACAAAAACTTTTATTTTGGATGTGATTAATCGCGATGAATCATTTCACAGTAGTAGTTCAATTTTTTTTTGGATACAAAAATTCTCTTTTCTGAGATATAAAAGATCATCAAGTAGGGCTGCAAAATGATTAATTGCGATTAATCGCATTCGAATTGAAAGTTTGTTTACATACTATATGTGTGTGTACTGTATATATATATATACAGATATAATTTTTTTTAAAGTATATATAAATACACACGTATATATTAAGGAAAAATATGTTAGATTCATATATAACATTTTTATATTTCTATATAATATAAATTATATACAATTATTGACCTTAATACTGTAAACAAGTCAGATTTAGAAAGGAATATGAACAGATACATGGAAGACTGGAGGAAGAAGCAGTAGTAGAAAGAGCGTGAATATGAGAGCGAGTGCATATGGTCACGTAGCTTACATAACCTATCGTTAAATTTCACATCCCTGCCACCTCACCGTTTATGTGGTCTTTATATGATTTGTTTAAATAGAACGAGCAGTGCCTCACACTCTGCCCCCTCTTAGCGCCGCGAGCACAGGCTCATGTACAGTAAGACACACCAACCGTTCCAAATTACCCACACACATGCAAAAAAACACATCTCTTCATCATCTCCCTGGTAACCCACGCCGACTTGATTGTTGCTAAGGGGGTCTGGTGACAGTTATGCCCTCATATTAGCCTCCCTGAATGCAGCTCACTGCCCTCCCCCTTTACCCCACTGCAAAGGAGTCAATAAATTCTCACCTTAACAAGATATTAAATGGTTTCCATGGATACCACGATCCACTCCCTCGGTTTGGAAGGGTAACACGTTTTCCATTATTCCGAAACCTACATCTGGCAGAGGAAATGTGAATCTCTTTATTGTGGCTTGGGTAGAAAGTATAAAAGAGGCTAAGTTTGAGTTTAAAATAGCTAAGTAACTGCTTTTTTGTGTGTGTTTGTGCTGACAGGAGCAGCAAGGAGCTGGGAATCGTCTGTGAGAGAGTTTCGTCATGGGTAAACAGAACAGCAAGCTGCGACCCGAGGTCCTCAATGACCTGCGGGAGAACACGGAGTTCACAGACCACGAGCTGCAGGAGTGGTACCGCGGCTTCCTGAAGGACTGCCCGTCTGGCCACCTAACGGTAGAGGAATTCAAGAAGATCTACGCCAATTTCTTTCCCTACGGTGACGCTTCGAAGTTCGCGGAGCACGTCTTCCGCACCTTCGACACCAACGGCGACGCCACCATCGACTTCCGGGAGTTCATCATCGCCCTGAGCGTGACCTCACGCGGAGGCCTAGAGCAGAAGCTCCGCTGGGCCTTCAGCATGTACGATCTGGACGGCAACGGGTACATCAGCCGAGCTGAAATGCTGGAGATCGTACAGGTGAGGTCGTTTTTCTCAGTACTTCCCTTCCTTTTGGTTTCATTTGCATTTCTGTATTTTACCCGTCGAGTCATTGTTTTCAGAGCAGCTTGTTCCACATCAATATTGGCTCAGTCTAATGTTTGGTGATACAGACCTCCTGAATAAACAGATCTCCTCAATCAAGTGTTCCACAGGCCATATGGTCTTGCCACAAACGGTGGCCAAACACAAAGGCTTTGTTCGCTACTTCAAAGGGTCTGTTGACTCTCCATGTTAATAACGTAGATGGCTCTTTTACACCTGCGACCGAGGACACGTTATAAAACAATATCTGCAAGTGACATTAAATGCGTCTGGCTGAGAAATGAGCTTGTGATCATTTGCATTGATTACGCTGATATGAAGTGTTGAGTGAAGCTGTGACAGTGACAGCTGCATTATGGAACTTTAGGCAGTCTTATCAAACTTGTTGCTGCTGAAAACCGAAGCCTTTGCATGTGACGGCAAACTGCCATATGCTTTGACACACAGTTACATTGATCTTCACAGGCGATTTATAAAATGGTGTCGTCTGTGATGAAGATGCCTGAGGATGAGTCGACGCCGGAGAAACGCACAGATAAGATATTCCGACAGATGGATACGGACAACGATGGTACGCCTCTTGAGATCTGTCTCCCACTCACTGTTAATATTTATATGGACTCTTAAGTTGAACCACACAAAATGTCATAGAAACTGCATTTGGAGAAGAAGGAAAAAAAACAAAAACAAAATAAATAAATATATAATATATTAGGGCTGGCAAACGATTAATTGCGATTAATGCCATATAAAATAAAAGTTTGAGTTTGCCTAATATATGTGTGTAATTATTATGTATGTATAAATACAAGCACATTTATGTATATTTTTAAGAAATATTTACAAGTATATGTATTTATTAACATTTTATAGAATTTATATATAAATAAAAAAATATTTCGTACATAACATATTTCTCTTAAATATATACATTCATTTGTGTGTATTTATATATACATAATAATTACACACAGTACACACACACATGTATTAGTCAAACTCTATTTTGTATGCCATTAATCGTTTGTCAGCCCTAATATATATACATATAATTACATTTTATATACATATACACTGTCAAATAGACAGAATTTCAACAAGTTTCTTTTTCTTACTTGGTTGCCAAAAGGTTTTTATTAAGCCAAGCCAAACTGTGTTTTTTTGTCTTATGTAACTAAAATAAATTTAGCTTGTTTCAAGATGTTTAGATCTGGAAAACAAGACAAAAATACAAATTTGGAAAATAATTTTTCACAGTGTCCATGGCAACATCTTACACACAGATAAACCAATAAGCCTTATGTAGGATTCATTTAAAGGATTAGTTTACTTGCATACTTGCACAATAAAAATTTCTTGGAGTTTACGCAGCCCTGTGTCATCCAAGATGTTCATGTCTTTCTTTCTTCAGTCAAAAAGAAATGACAGTTTTTGAGGAAAACATTCCAGAATGTTTCTCCAAAGGGGTTAAAAATCCAAATTACAGTTTTAATGCAACTTCGAAGGACTCTGCATGATCCCAGATGAGAAATAAGGGCCTTATCTAGCAAAACGATCAGTCATTTTCTAAAAAAAAAAAAAAAAAAGATATACTTTTTAACCAAAAATGCTCATCTTGCACTAGCTCGACCTCACGCATTATGTAGTCACTTTGGAAAGGTCACGCATGATGTAGGCGGAAGCATCGGCCCAGTGTTTACAAAACGAATGTGCAAAGAAAGTTAAACGCCCTTTACAAAAATGAGATAAGAGAATGAGAGTTTTCACCCTACTATACCTTTTTGAACCGGAGTATGCAGACGAAGAACTAACCACTTGTGACTTGTGACATGTCGTAGATGTGCAAGATGAGCATTTGTGGTTAGAAAATGCCAGATCGTTTTGCTAGATCAGACCCTTATTTCTCAGCTGGGATTGTGTTTCTCAGCTCTTTGAATCTGCATTGAAACTGCATTTTGGACCTTCAACCCATTGATCCCCATTGAAGTCCACTATATGGAGAAAAATCCTGGAATGTTTTCCTCAAAAACCTTAATTTCTTTTCAGCTAAGGAAAGAAAGACATGAGAATCTTGGAAGAAATGGGGATGAGGAAATTTTTTGACCTAATCATTTAAGTTCTAGGATATTTCATCAAATTTTGCACCACTCAGATGTTGCTCTCGGAAATGGGTGAAATAACTTTTTTGTTGTTGTTTTTTCAAATTTATAGGCAGACTGTCTCTGGAGGAATTCATCAAAGGTGCCAAGAGTGACCCTTCTATTGTCAGACTACTGCAGTCTGACCAAAGCACCTCTCGACAGTTATAAATACAGATCTTAAAAGCAGCTGACAGGAAACCACTCACATGCACACTGAAAAGGCAAATTTTGCAAAGTTAGTTTGCGTTATAAATGATACACTTATATACCTTTCCTACTTAAAAAAAATTTTTGGTTAATGGGTGATTACCTGTTTCATCAGTATTCCAGCCTGTTTTGGTCTATATATCTGGGCCTGGTCAGAATTCTAAAGAACCCTTGAGACATTTGTCAGAATTCAGATATTTATATTTTAAAACTTACTCTTCGGATTATTGGTTGCATTATCCACTCAAATGCTCTTTAGAACGAATCTGTTAAATTATCAAGTGACCTCATTAAGCGATGACCTATTTAGAATTCTATTTTCACGATTGTTTGCATTCCACTCAAAGCGGTAATTGACTAGTCAGTACCACATGCAAGTTCCTAAAGTTGATGTTTTGTTTGTAAATATTCCATTTGTTTTGCATTCATTCCAAAAATCACTCTCAGATATCTCCAGAGCACTATTTGCATGCTTTTGGCATGTCTTAGTATACATAGTATTCCTACTAGGTGATTTTTGATTTAATGTCGGGTTTTATACATCAGGTGGTCTAGCTGCATTCAGAGTGGCCTGCTGTCCTGCCAATTGAAAAGTCAGACTGTGTTCTACTTGATTTTCAAAAGGAAAGTATTGCTTCTTTAAGTGGGTAACAGAACATGCCAATATTTTGGTGTCGTTTTCAACATGGATAAAATCTGTTGCTCGAGCATCAAATTAGTGGGGTTTAAAGGACCATGTGACACTGAAGACTGAAGTAATGGCCACTGAAATTATGCTTTGCCATCACAGGTGAGTTATTTTAAAATATATTAAAAGAGAAAACAATTATTTAAAAATGTTAAAAAGATATATCACAAGAATACTTGTTTTACCCTATTTTTTTTATCAAATACATGCATTGAAAAGTCTTACTGAAACCAAACTTTTAAACAAAAAGTGGGGTTGCATTTCCATGTGTTTTGAGTTCAAATGTAGCATTTAGATTTAAAATCTAATATGCTAGAATAAGCTTGAATTTTTTTTTTCTCAGGAGGTCAGAGAACGATTTGAATTATAATGCGCATTGATAAACTGTTTTAATGGGCAATCGAATCATCCATGATTGTTCTCTGCATTGTTTTGGTTTCACTTCTAATGGAAGGTAACAAGCAGACAGTCAGAGTTTAACAGCCATTTCTTTCCTGAAGGTAAAAAACAACAGCCATCAGCCTTTAGGCTGCTCATGAATATTTGAACGCTGTTGTGTGTGTGTGTTTGTGGACATATGGAGCAGATAGAATGGCAGACAGGTGGTTAGTTTCTATTTGTCCTTTCACCAGTCCAGTGTCAACATGTACAGTACAGATGATTTGGATAAGTAACACTTCATGTCAAATATAGTCTCTTCAAGCTCTTTGTTAATGGAAACATTGTTTTATTGGATATTGCTCTTAATTTGCTCTTTTGCACGTGTGGTATGTCAGTGCTCCCTTAGGAATTTTTTTCTCTGTAAAATGACTGTTGAAGTGAAATGCCAAAACGAATATTTGTACTGGATACATATTATATATAGATATATAGATTTACGAGTCATTTCTAATTTTGTATAGTGTTAATTGTGCTGTAAGGAATGACGGTTGACAGATGTTAAATTGCAGCTGGGAATGGGATGTCCGGCCATATTTTTGTGAAGCCAAAGCATCAGTGCGAATCTAAATGTTGTATCTTTACAGTGTATGTGTCTGCATGAATTCTCAATAAACCACTGATTCATAGGCCACCAGTGTTGTAAATAAGCGTTCATAATAAATAAGCTAGTCAATTTATTATTTTTGTTTTATTTTCGTAACAAAAACGTTTCGTTTTCTTTCAAAACAGTGCTGTGTAAGAAAAATCTACACGACGCCCACATTACACCCGGTTCAGCACATTAGACAAATGGGCAAACTGGAATACAGTTTGGATGACATTCGTTTCAGTAACACAATTTAAAAACAATAACCCAAAAATAAAGTCACATCAGAGGGGGAAAAAGGGTGAAAATGGAAACAATTTTAGGCATCTTGCAATTCCAGTGAAAGGAGTTGCTGAAATTACAGAAAGGCAGATTTAATAACCTCTAGTTTATCAGAAAGACCAGTAAAATCCAATTTAATCTAGTCAATGAAAGCCTCTGTGTGACATCTGCTTACTGAAAACAAGTGTTTGATAATCAGCGAGTCACATTCTGCTTCATCAAGCTGATTGAAAACTCCAATCAGTCACTAAATCAAAAAGTGAAGAAGGAACTTGAGGCAGAGCGTAGCTCAATCACGATGTACCGAAAAGCCTCATTTTTCAACTAACGTGGAGATGTTTTCTTTTAAAAAGCTGCACAACCATTTGCTTTATTTGTATCTTTTCAGAAGTCTTAAGGAAGTTTGTGTCCCAAGCATCCCCTCATCCATGGGAGAGAAGACATGGGCATCATTTGGGGTCTAGAGTAGTTTAGACCAGGCTCATAACTCATCCTTCTCCAGCTCATCCAGATCCACATCGCTCAGGTCAATGTCATCCTCCATGGGCAACTGAGGAAAGGCCAAAAAAGGGTTTGGTGAGAACAAGCAAGGATGACATTCATCCACCCTCACTGTGTTTTCTGTACTCACCACTCCATCTTTTCCATCCCAAGGTTCCACAGTGTTGATTTTAGGCAAAGCTCCGCCTCCCACTGTAGCAGTGGAGCCACGGCCAACAGAAAGTTCCCTGCATAAATAAAGACATTAATAGTTTAACAACATAAAACAGGCTGACAGTTAGAAGGGCCCTTATAAACAACACCTACAATTTACTGTATGCTAACAGTTTCTGTGACGTAACTTGTTTCCCAGAAACATAAACTCCAGCCTTCTGTTACCTGAGGAATTCGTGGATGCCCGTTTCACTGAATGAACCCTTGAGCAGAGCGAACTTCATCTTGCGAGCGTTAATGGCTGCCATGGCGGGATAGCCAAATCCACCAATCCCGAGGGATGACTCCAGCTCCATCTGTGCCCCTGCTTCAGTCCACAACCAACTGTAGAGAGAGAGCGAGAGAGAGAGAGAGAGAGGGAGGGAGGGAAGAGCGTGATGTGTGTGACTGTATCCCACTCTATTCCCAAAAGTCTCATCTCTGGCACACAAGCAGTGACATGTACTGGTGTTATTTATGGGCAGGCTGATCTCAACTTGTACAAATCACTGACCCCCACATCTTCTTCTTGTATTTTTCTGCCATTGTCCTCATCACCTCCAGGTAAGAGTTTCTTCCAGATGCACCTGCAATCATGAAGAAAATACAGAGATTGAGCTTAACTTTCACAAATGAACAGCGTTGTTACTGTCAACTAAATCGATTAAAAAAAGAATTTCAGTTAAAAAAAAAAAAAATAAAAATAAAAATAA
>JAHKKF010535415.1:13894-30445 GCA_019740295.1 Labeo calbasu | reverse complement strand
ACCTCCATTGTTTCGATGCTGGAGCAGGGATGTAAGTTAGACAAGAATATCTCCGATTGAGCGATTGAGGTGTTGTGTTGCTGGATGTAACAATGAACATAGTGATCGTCATTTACTTCTGACATCTGAGCCGCTGAAGATGCAGATTACATTTGTTTGTAAATGGAATGCACCTCCCGATCTACATATCCATCTATGTTCACGCGAATCATTCGTGATCCAGCTTCACTTATAGCAGAAGGGTTTTTTTTATGAATCTTTGTGATCGCCTTTCCTGATAACGTGCTAGTTAGCAAGTTTAGTGGCTAAATGCGGCTAAAGTAAACAGGCTTGTCACTCCACAGAGAGAAGAGAGGGGCAGGGCGAGCAGAGCTGTAACATTTAAAGTAACCTCGACCAGAACAGGATGATTTTTGCAGAGCTGATTTTGGCATGGTAAAAAGGGTGTTGTTTTACCCAAAGTATATTATAGACTTTTGATTAAGACCCTAAAGAATCATATCAACTTGTGGAAAATGATCATCCGATGACCCCTTTAAGACAAATTTTGAAGTTGGCTTGAGAAAGCCAGACCAGAAAGTTTGAAAAAGTTTTCAAAACTTTAAGTTTGAAGGTTAGTATTTAAGTATTTTAAAGGGGTCATATGATGTGATTTCATGATTTGCCTTTGTCTTTGGAGTGTTACAAGCTGTTTATGCATATATAAGATCTGTAAAGTTGCAAATATTAAAGTCTCAAACCCAAAGAGATATTTATAAAAATTAAGACTCAGCCACACCTTCCTAAAAGGGCTCATTCAAACACGCCCCCACAAATAGATAGATAGATAGAATGAAAGAAAGAATGACAATGACAGATAGATAGATAGACAGACAGACAGACAGACAGACAGAATTAAAGAAATAATGACAACGACAGATAGATAGATAGATAGATAGATAGATAGATAGATAGATAGATAGATAGATAGATAGATAGATAGATAGATAGATAGATAGATAGATAGATAGAATGAAAGAATGACAGTTCCAGAATGAGAAGAAGAAAATGATAGATAGAACAAAAGATAGAATGATAGAATGACAGAACAATAGATAGATAGATAGATAGATAGATAGATAGATAGATAGATAGATAGATAGATAGATAGATAGACAGAATGCAAGAATGACAGAATGAAAGAATGACAGAATGAAAGAATGAATTAAAGGGAGCCAATTCTTGAAGTCTGAATTTTATCATTAAAGTGTCTTGAATGATGATGTCAGCTAATGACTGTCCGTTTGATTTGTTTTTACTGTTAAATTCGGTTAAAACGGGAAGAAGTCACCCTCAAAAGTCAAATGGTGTTTTAATCAAACTTTTTCCATTTTTTAAGATGTGTTATTGCATAAGCATATACTGAAGAATATAATGAAGATCTGAACACATTATAATCAAACGGCTCAGTGGCAATGCAATACCCAGCGTGCATATTAATAGAATGGCTGATAATTGTATCCTGGATACAACTGTAACTGTACAAATTTGAACTCTTCAGTGTATATCATCTGGCACAGCAAAACGTCTTCACCACATAAACATTCGCCATTATACACCACAGCTTTCTGAAAACAAATCTTCTTATCCTTATACCCAAGTGGTTGCATTGTGAGTGCATTTTGCATATCACAGAGGAGAAATAGTATCTTTTGACGGGGTAAAGAGTAAAAGAGGACATTAGCCATACAAGCTGCCGATAAAGAGTTATCTGGTGTTGCAGTGTGCCCATCAAAGGCAGTTTTTAAAGAGCTATTCAAAGATGCTTTTAAAGCAAAACAACCACTCCACCACACAAAATAAAAAAATAAAAAAATGACAAAAGCACAAACAGTTCTCACCAGCACAGTTTGTGAGGAAGTTGAATGAGACCTGTATATTCAGACTCCATTGCACTCATAGAGCAATGTTGAGATACTCCTAGAGAGCTAAATAAATAGGCTTTGAGTCCGACTGTGAAGACATTACAGCTATACCTTTCATTTCCTGATTTCCTAGTGTGCACATCATTATCCATGAAGGATTCTCACACCCATGATGGTCACTGGCCCATAATTCAAGCCCTTGATGCAATTTCACTCTATTTGTTTCTCCGGAGCTGGATGCAGCGTTTAAGATGAGGTTGATAATTCCTGTGTAACAGTCTTTAATCGGCCTGACAGTGCAACACTTGACCTTGGGGTGAGGTCGGTGTAGCGTGGATAAGAAGGCAATTTAACCATGTAGATGGCGGCTGAAGATAATGAACTCATATTGGAGGAGACAAATGTCCCAGGGGCTGAGAGGTGAGCGATCACTCAATGTAATGTGAGACAACTGATCAAATCACTGAGGGATGATATGGAGTTTATGAGACCTCATATGCAACATCAGCATGAAACATGCCCACAGATTGTGTTACTCCAGCGCTACTGGATTTAGCCATGTACAAGGTCAGAATCACCCACTTTTTTACATTTCCTTATAGCAAGGTTTTCAACCAAACCCAAGCTTGAATTCTTATTAGCTATAACTCACATGATCAAGAGTGTTGCTCTTCTAAATTCAACCAACAACAGTACTATTGTGTGATATTACACAACATAACAATTCATTAAGCAAGAGCATTTTTAATTCTATATTGCCAGTTACTTTTTCAATTTTGTTTTGTTTTCCAAAAAGCATAAACAACTGAGTTTAGTGCCTGAAAAAAAATTGTGTTGTCAAACAAATTAGTGTTCTCTTCTTGACTGAATCAGTGTTTTAAACAAACCGTTTGGTGAACGAATCATGGATAAAGACACTTGTCACCACATGCACTTTTAAAAATAAAGGGTTCTTCATGGTGCCATATAAGAACCTTTTTTGTCTAAATGGTTTCATAAAGAACCTTTAATATCTGAAGGTTCTTTGTGGCAAAAAAAGGTACTTATACCTTATAAAAGGGTAAGAAAGAGATGGTTCTTTAAGGAATCTTTCTTTGTGGAACCAAAAATGATTCTTCTATGACATCGCTGTGAAGAACCTTTTAAAGTACCTTTATTTTTAGTGTACTGGCCTAATGGCAGAAAAATCTCCATTGCTAATCTAACTGACTGACAAACAATACTGCTCTCACACTACACATCATGTTCTCATGCAATTAAAAATACATTGTGGAGCAAAGAGGAAACCGACAACACGCCGATAGACAAGACAGAGCAGGTTACTTCTAGTATGAAACAAGGTCTCAGCTTTCAAATGTTGTAATTTTTAAAATTCAAACAATATGTACTGTTTTGTGGCTTTTTAATGCGTTCTGAAAGATCACTATTACCTTATTAGATCAATCGACACATGAACCGATCGTCTACTTAAAATACAAAAAAAAAAACATAAATGAACATCAGAATGTATTTTATTTCAACAGTGGAAAGACATCTATATACACAATTTCTCACATTTAAGTCCACAGAAATTAATCTACTCTCCTGTCTGAGTTGTTTGAATGGCAGGCTTGCCATGTTTTCACAACAAAACTTGCCCAATTGCTACTCAAAACTCGTCCAAAACTAGCCAATCGCGATTCGAGGGGGGTCCCCCATTAAAAAAAACGCATTCCAGGAGATAAAATACACGTTTTTTTTGTCGGGGTTCCCCTGGTAAATTCGTATTTCACGGGACATCAAAAACAATCCGCGGCAAGAGTGTTAAAGTAGCCCAATTCTGTGGGAAAAATGCTGACTTGGCAACACTGCAGAATGGCGGATTAAAAGTTATGATTGGTCCGATTGCCTGTCAATCAAGCTGTTTGCAAATGGCCTTTTTTTCTTTTTTCTTATTCTTTAAATCTAATTTTTATTTATTTATTTATTTATTTTGAGCAAAGTGAAACACATAGATTGACAGCAACATCTTGACAGTGACTTATACGTAAGCTGAAATCAGTCACAAATATATACACACATACATATACACAAATGAGACAGAAAAAAACAAAAGGAAAGGAAAGAAAGGAAAAAAACAAAAACAAAACAACAACAAAGACCAAGCTGTAAATGTATGGATGTGGTAGTTTAAACAGGTACAGAGATAAGTTAAATCCATAGTTTCATGAGTTGTAATAGTAATTATTATTAATTCAATTTCTGTGTGTTATTTGGTGAGAAAAAAAATAAAATAAAAAAGACAGATTATAGATATAACTGACCTATAAATATAAATGATACGATTTACAATAACAATAACATTATAACACAATATAATATTAGACAGCAGAAAGAGCAACAGATATAATCATCAATATAATGAGCATTTAAGTATATCCTGTTAACGCTTAGTCACTTCTTGGTTGAGTGACTTCAAAACATTGCACCATGTACAATCACTAATGTAGGAACAGATCTATTTTTATAGTCAATACATAGATGGAAACAAATCAAATGACACTGACAGATGACAGCCTACTTTTAAAATTGTAGGATAAATTGAAGTCCTGGTGGAATTATAATAATGTATAATGATTACTATTCATAATAATAATAGTGGTGGAAGTAGTGAGAGCAGCAGTGATAATAATAGTAGTAGTAATAATAATAATATTAATAATAGTAATAATTATAATAGTAAGAAATTGACTAGTCGATAGACTTATTGCAGATAACCTCATACCCCTCTAGGTCCCACAGCCGCTCCATCTCTGCTGGTGTGCGCAACCAACAAACCAATCGGCACAGACCCCAACCCTGCCCTTGAACCGCCTTGTCCCTTCCCCCTGCGAACGATAAGACCCAACTCCCGTACCAGTGAATACCTTTTGTCATCACTTTTATCTTTTTTTTTTCTTCTCCCCCAAAAGGGGTACTGGGCCATCACGACAGGCACCTCCAGACCAGGCTCCCCCAGTCTGGGTGTGATCTGGATGACTGTTCATTATTAGTATTCATGTATATATATATAATTGGCTGTAATCCTGATGTTCACTAGTTCGCTCCCCAACCAGAGACACCACATCCAGCTCAGATTATACTCTTATTCTGTACAACTAAGAGAGATAGGGCAGCGCCGGCAGAGGCAGCAAATAGAGGGAGCAGGCGACCCCAAACTAAAAAGTAGATAGTGCTCATGCTGGCAAGATGCGTCAATCAGGCCCACCGACAGGGACAAAGCAGCCGCAACACCCAGAGAGCCTATAAACCATCAAGTTATGAACCAGGCTAATACATAATACATGCATACATAACAGATACATTAACACACACATCCACACATATACATACATATAAACATACACACATAGATACACACACACACACACACACACACACACACACACATATCAATACTATGACGAACACCACCTCCACCTCTATTAATAATAATAATAGTAATTGAAATAATAGTAATAATAGTATTGATAATAGTAATAATACGCAGAATTTATAAGTATCTTACAAACAGAAATAGGACACCATCATAGTCAGTTATCATACAGCTATCATATAATTACAATATAAACATAGCGTCAATTACATACACATATATACACATACATACACAATGTGTTAATCTAGAAACAATTGTTGAACAGTATAGTAAATAACACCCATGCTTTATTCTTATATTGTAAAGGCATTTTGTTTTTATATATCATGAGGCTTAATTGGGACATCAGCTCACCAGCTAGATTTAATCAATATTTAATGGTAGGAACAGAGGGCTGAAGGTTGTATTAAATTTGAATAACTGGTGTTTTTGATTTATGTTGTTCTTGAATGATATGTTCCCTTAACAGATGTAGCCACTGTGTAATTGATATTTGGCATTTATTTTTCCAGTTAAGTAATATTGTTTTCTTGGCGATAGCTAGAGACATGAGTAAACGTATCAAATGTTTAAAAGACAGGTTAATTTGAGAGGTATCGCCGAGGAGGCACAGTACGGGGAGCGTTGGGATTATAGTTTTGGAAATTTCTGTCAATTTGTTTGTAACATCTGTCCAGAATTGAAGAACTGGTGGGCATAACCAAAATGCATGAAGGTAGGAGCCTTGTGTATTTAAATTGCAGTTGGTACATCTGTCAGAAGTTCCTAAGCCCATTTTGAATATCTTGTGTTGTGTAATGTGTGTTCTATGTACAACTTTATACTGAATTAATTGGATATTTGTGTTTGTGCTAAAACTAAAAGAATGGGATTTCTAATTTGTAGATAGTAATAATAGTGTTCTTTACCTAACTTAAATTTCTGCATTAATTCTGTAAAAGTTCCATTTGGTGTTGTTGAGTGGATTGTAAAATCTGGATTGTTCCATATAGGTGAGTTGATGTGTGAATTGAGTCATGATTAGTTAGTTATTTGAAGACAGAACTAACTTGTGTGTAATAAACGATGATAAATTAGTAAATTTATTAACAGAAAAATGAAATGTCAGGAAAAGTCAGAAAAATATTCAAAAATGTTACAAATTACAAATGTTATTATATTTATTTATTTTTGAATAGGAGTCAACAATCATTTTTGCATGTTAATAAGAATGCCAAAAAATATCGGCAAAGGTTCATTTCTTCTTTATGACTAACAGCCTACTTAAGATATAACCTTACGTTACAAAAATATTTTTACATAAGATGGGTACACTGAGGCTCCTAGGGAATGTCTCTGGAAGCTGTAAAAAATCGGAAATGATTTGCAGCATTAAAATTACATATAGAACAGGAACATATTACATTCTGCTCTAGCTAACACCTTCAACATGACACCTGTCTCCCAGCAGACATCATAGAGATGAGTGAATATTAAACACAGTGAAATATTAAACATAGGTGAAAATTAAAATATACACTGCACCTTCAGCCTAAAAAAATTCTCTGTGAAAAAAAGATAAACCTGGTGACTTCTGGAGTAATCTTTAAGCAGGCAACAAAATGTATGCTATAAAAGTGATTACATGCATGCATGTAAATATTTTTTATTTAATTAATTTAATGTAATTTTTGAGCTGATAGTTGGGCTGATTCAGTAAATCAAGAACATTTTCAAATACCAAAAACCAGTTAATACAGATGCTACACATTTTTGTTTGTTTATTTATTTATTTTTTTATTTTTAATAAGCTTATTATATTACTTATTATATTTTTAATAAGCTTATTATATTACCTATATATGAAATGTTTCATTTTACTTTTAGTTGGTAAAATGTATATTATATACAATGCATTAATTTTATTTATAGTTTTTACTATTTACATATTTTGTTGTTGTTGTCTTTTTACATTTGTTTACAGCGTACAATGAACAACCTCGTGATGCACAAACAAATACAAGCTCTGTGAGACGTCTGTTTTTCTCTACTCGCTCACTCACTCCAAGCAATGCTGTGTGACAAGATTTCCCATAATGCCCTGTGCATCATCAGCTCAACAGCCTGTGAAGTAGAGAACTTGAAAGCAGCAACCTTGACATTGAGTGTTACCTGTGTCTGCTGTGTATATGTGTGTGTTGTAGAGAAGTGCACAAATAACACTATCGATAACTCAGGCTAAGAACTAATACTAGAAAAGCTTTGAGTTTGCTGGTGGCAGAGGGTGTCACTGTAATTGCAAGCTGTTCCCATAACCCGGTGCCTAGGAGAAATAAAGAAATAATGGAGAGAGAGAAAATACCCCACCACTCCATCCTAACTCGCCCCTGAGAGACAGAGCCTGAGGGCATTAAGAGAGAGTATGAGAACTGAAACAAAAGGGAAAATAAGGAGTCCTTCTCTTTGCCCTCTTACTTTGAGCTTGTTACCCGATAATACAAGTCGGAATGATATACACTTCTCACCGACGCCCCCAACGAATCTCAACCTCTATTTGCATCTGAACCAGACACCATAACTGCATCAGATGTCCCTTTTTTCGAAGTGCTCTATCGATTCTGTTAACTCAATTTGCCTCACTGTTGTACCGAACAGCCGGAAGACGAGTCAGACCGGATCTCCTTAAGATTAACAAACCTCTCTGTGAGTCAGACAGTCTATCAAACAGAAATGAGAAAGGGAAACTACTTCCTGTCTGTTTCCACACACCTCTAGGATATGGATTCAATGGACAACAGGGTCAGGGATTAACAGAATATCTATCTTTAAGTAATACAACATATGACAAACTGTATTCTGGTGATCAGAATACTCGATTTTACTGACATTTCGAAAATGTATCCATATAAAATGTGCGATCAAGAAATAATGTGTGCTACATTTTTATAAATAGACAGTGACACTTATGAGTGAAAAAGAAGTTCTGAACAGTTGAGTCATAGCATGTTTCTATTCATGAACATTAAGAGAAAACAATTACAAACACTGACAGATGAACCCTGAATCCAATAAATACAAGAATATGACAATATATGGTTGGTGTATGTTCTTCAAGTGGTGTCAGGTGTTTTACAAGTACAAGGCCTACAGGATATGTGAGAAATGTGTTGGCCTTCAGCCTTGTATAAAAACAAAAGAGAGAGAAAAAAAATCTTACCATCTCTAAAAAAAGTTGTTTTATGTACCCAGTGGGTTTTTGAAGTAGAAACTGAAAAAATAATATAACTCATAAAAAGTTAAACAGTCTTGCGAATTATGTTTTATATAAAAATTGCACCATTCGAAAGCAGCACTGAATTGATCAAAAGTTAGAGTAAAGACATTTAGAATATTACAAAAGATTACTGTTTTTATATAAATGGTCTTCTTTTGGACTTTCTATTCATCAGAGATCCCTGAGAAAAAAAACTGTTACAGTTTCCACAGAGACAGTATTAAGCAGCACAGCTGTTTCAACATTAATAATAAGAAATTTTATTTATATAAGATGATTTCTGAAAGATCATGTGATACTAAAGACTGGAGTAAAGATCCTGAAAATTCAGCTTGCCATTAAAGGAATACATTACATATAAATAAAATATATTCAAACTGAAAACCGTTGTAGCCTAATACTATTTCACAATATCACTATTTTTACTGTATGTACACTACCAGTCAAAAGTTTTTTAATGTTTTTTAAGAATTCTCTTCTGCTCACCAAGCCTGGATTTATTTGATCCAATATATAGCAAAATCAGTAATACTGTGAAATATTTTTACTATTTAAAAGAACTACTTTCTATTAAAATATATTTTACAATGTAATTTATTCCTGTGATCAAAGCTGAATTTTCAGCATCATTACTCCAGTTTTCAGTGTCACATGGTCCTTCAGAAATCATTCTAATATGCTGATTTGCTACTCAAGAAACATTATTATTATTATTATTATTATTATTATTATTATTATTATTATTGTTGTTGTTGTTGTTATTATTTTTCAGGATTTTTTGATGAATAGAAAGATCCAAAGATCATCATTTATCTAAAACAAAAAGCATTTGTAACATTATACAGTATATCATTTAAAAGCCTGGAGTATATATATATATATATATATATATATATATATATATATATTTAGGGGGTGCTTTAAATTGATCAAAAGTAATGATACTTGATACTTGATACAGTGATAATGATACATATAGTGTATGATCAAATAAGCAGTGAGACTTCTGAATGGTAGTGAATATTTTCTGATTAAGTCTACTGTATCGGATTATATGTTTAGTCACACTTTATTTTAAGGTCCAGTTCTTGCTATTAACAAATCACAAATGGCTTTTGCCTCAACAAACTCCTAATTTGCTGCTTATTAATAGTTAGTAAGGTAGCCGTTAAATTGGATTAGGGATGTAGAATATGGTCATGCAGAATAGGTGCTTTCTAAGTACTAATAAACAGCCAATATATTAATAATAGGCATGCTAATAACTAGTTAATAGTGAGAATGGCCCCCTATAGTAAAGCGTTACTGTACATTGTGTCACTTGCATTGTTTAATCTAACAAAAAAATGTTATTAAATTATTTTACAGCATGCAATCTGTGGTGTCTATTTCTCTCTCTCCTAATTTCATGCAAACAGATACACTGTTGCTGGCATGAAATGTCTCATAAACAGTATCGATCGGTGCCAATGGATAAAAACAAGCAACTCTTTAATGCGCTGCAGTGAAGTATAACCGTCACTTGACAAGAAAAAAGAAAAAAAAATACTGGATAAGCAGAAACACTGCCAGAGGGATTATGGCGTCATGCGATAACATTTTAATAGCCTTTAATCTCCACTGGTTTTGGCACATAATGGAAAACTTTACAAGAAGTTTAACAGCCATAACGAAGTGCGACGTCTCGGCTTCCCCCTCATGCGTACGCCTTGTTAATATCGGTTCCGTCCTCTGTGAAAGCACCATGCTTATGTATAGAAATGAATTAATCCATACACTCATAATTCAAGCATCACCCCGGATTGAAAAGGGCGAGACGGGTCATTGATTACACGCTAGTGAGTGGATTGATGCAGAATGGAGGGAGGGGCTCAGCGGCGATTGTCTGCTTAGAGCACAGAGATAATTTGGACGCTTATTGATTTTACCCTGAAACTCCGCAAAGGATCGCCACTTTTTTTGTCTCGGTTCCTCAGATGAGGGCGACCCTCTGAACAGTGCGCACAGGCGAGAGGAAGGGTTTTATATCGACAATAAAGGCAGCATTATCAGCCTGACCACACAGCCAGGTAAATAACGTGCCGTCATATTAGTAAGGCCGATGATTTAGTGCTATTTGTTTTCCGCTTCTATTTGTTTTGCATGATAGCGGTATTTATGAGCCCGTGGCCAAGAGAGCCTCCGCTAGAACGCTGTCAGACATGACAGCAAGACGCACGGCGCACCTGAAAGCCAATTTCCAGGTATTAGACTACTTTAAGTTTTATGATCCCATACCGCTGAACCTGATGTAATTACCCGGCAAGGACATTATGTCATTCAGGACCGGTGGTGTGAGGGGTGCTGCTGATGTTAGAGAGGGCGGGGCGGGTCAGAAATGAGATACAAATTATTGCTTGTAGTCATTTTATGTTGACTTCCCACTCATTCAGTGGCTATCTCATGACGAGAGGTGGCGACCTTACCAGTGTTATTATTAATTACCTTATTATTCTAATTAAGAAATAAGACTCTGTGCAAAGTGAAGCTGATGAACATCACTAAGCGAGTGTGTAATTAATAGATTGCATGTTGAAGGTCAGACTGCAGGTTATTTGTAATGATGCTGGCCAGGGAGAGAAGAGCAATTCAAAGGAGAGTCCCAAACTCTGACTTGGTCTGTGGCTGAGATTCCTTTGAGCACTGATTCATACATCTTTTTCATCTCTTTAATGTATGTGTTTATGTAAGTGAATGAATTTTGTCACTCAAGTGTCAAAAATCAAAGATGTCCAGTATTTGGACCCTGACATTCTTTTTTTTTTTCTTTTTCTTTTAATCTTGTTTTGTGTTGCATTGTAGAAAAAAAGTCAGGGTTTAATGAAATAATTTTAAATAATGAAAACTGAAAAAAGGAGCAAGAAAAAGAAAACTAAAATTACATGAAATCATGATTATGATTCATTTTAATTAGTGCAAAATAGTCTAAAATTAATGTCTATGACTTGAAAATTAAGTTTCCAAAATTCTAGATTGAAATTAAATATCCATTAAAAGTGTGAATGAGATTTAGAATTTACTGGTGTATATAAATAAAATTAAATTTTTAAAATAAATAATATTGTTATAATTTATGTTTAATTTAATATTAACAATGAAATAAAATGTATTTTTAAATAATTCACATAAAACAAGAATATGCAATTTTATACAATATATATCACAGATCAATTACAATTACATTTTAGTCAGCATAAAACTGATCACTATGATGAATAGTCGAGTCTTAAAGAGATTAAGAATTTAATAAAGGATTATGTCACGTTTGACTTTCTTTGCACGGTCGCTTTGTAAACACTTGGTCATCGTGCGTGAAGTCGAGCTAGTGCAAGTCGAGCATATAAGTATATAAATTTTATTTATTTATTTTTTAGAAAATGTTTTCATTTGAGGAGCAGTTTATATAGATAAAAGGACATGACATGACTGAATTCAGTGTTTCTATAACGTCATGTATATGAAAATACCTGGTCAGTTATAGAGGGTCAACACAAATCCATTTATTGCTGCTTTCCCTCTATATATTTCTCCTTCTTATCTTGTTTCTACCAAATAACCCTGTCCTCCTGTATTATTTCTGTGCTGTAAGGGCCTCACTTCAGGCTATGAATGAAACATGATGGAGGCTCTCAGGCACATAGAAGACCAGATGTGCTTGGCAGTACAGTACCTGCATTGACTCTTCTTGCAGGATGCACCAAAGTGTGTTCTGCTCATTTCCATACTGATGTTCTCTTATCATGAGGTCAGGATGTGATTAGTTCTGCCATGAAAAGCATAATTCACCTGAGCAGCATGTTCTTGGATACCTGGTGTCTATAAATGCAATGCAGGTGTAAGTGTGTTGGACAGTGATCTACATGTCCATTACAAATGTCATAAAAGTGATAACAACATGCAGCACCTGGGTGTGAAGGGCAAATCAAATTTTTCCTGGTGAGCCGAAAGGTCATCTTCAGGATGTGGGCAACCAAGCAATGCATCAAAACACTTGCCCTGTGTGGATGAAGGTTTATCTGAAAAAAAAGAAGAAGAAGAAATAAATATATAAATACATAAATCGAAAAATTTTAATTTAAAAAAAGCTCTAATTAAATGAAATCACTATAATTATCGCAAAATACCAAAGTTTAATAAATCGACTCATTGTAAAGTGTATGAAAGTCTAGATTCCTAGCAAACAACTGGCTCATGTAGGTTTGCAGATAAAAGTAGCAGTCTAGTTCATTTCAGTAAAATAAAAACAAGAGTGGAAAAAAACCTGTATTGATTAATGTAGGATATTTCTGGATATATGGCACTTTAACACTTATTATAAGTAATGGTTTGGAGGTACTTGGTAGTTTCTCTCTATTTGGAGTGCTAGGTGCTCTGTACTTTACTCTTTCAATGGTCCTTCACCTAAAAAAGTGAATAGAGGAACAAAGGAAAAGTGCTTAGAAGCAGGAAGCAGAGAGGACAGGAAGAAATCAGTGATACTGTGTGTGAGAGAGCTACAGCTTGTAAGACCCACAAGCCTGTAAATAGTTAATGTTGGGCCAGCAGCTGACTTTAAAGGTTAATTACTTTCTAATCTGTGTACAAAGGCCATGACAGAAAAGGGGATATTAATAAGACATGACATGGCAGGGTCCTGCTAGGCCAAATGTCTGGACATTCAGGGAAGCATTAACATTGAGCTTGTCCATCACTTCAGATACAAGATAAAAAGAGAGTTATCAATCATCTGGGGCTTAGAGCCAAAAAAAGAAGGAAAGGAGATGGAACAGGGGTTACAAGAGAAAGCGAGCAGAGCAAGAGACAGAATACCAGCATTATATTTTAAACTGGACTCAAGGCTTGTTTTGAATCTGCAGCTGTTTCTGAATCTTCTAGCTTCTGAGTTCCTTTAGCTAGGCAACATATCAAAGATGGACGGATGGGTGGATATAGATATACAGTACAGAATATATGAGTAAATCACATTCCAGAGTACAGTGTAAAATGTGTTCAACACTGCTGCCTACATTTTCTTAATTGCAGTGGGTTTACTTTACTAATTACTGTCTCTGAACAGTAACTGCATTACTGATTACTTCACACTCCACTGACCATGAGTTGCTGAAATCATAATATTAAGAGACAAACAAAATGTAAATTTGAATAGTGAAGTCAAAATATGTCCTTTTAGGATTACATAAATTTGAGACCCTTGAGTGCAACTTATAGACTCAGTTGAAAAACTAAACCTATACATACAATTACATACATACAGTACATATATCACTGCACTTTCCAGGTGAAATAAACCCTTTCAAATTACGATAACAGGACAGATTATCAATTAATAAAGGCTTGTTTTGTGTGATTCCTTGCACTATACTATGTTATGACCTTAAAGGGACAGGACAAATTCTGTCATTAATTATTCACCCTAATGTTGTTCTAAACCATACATTCGTTCATCTTTGGAACACAAATTAAGATATTTTTGATGAAATCCGAGAGCTTTCTGTCCCTGCATAGACAGCAATGCAACTGAGAAGTTCAAGGCCCAGAAAACTCATTAAAATAGTCCACATGACATCAGTGGTTCAAACTGTAATGTTATGAAACTACAAGATTACTTAGTGTGCAAAGAAAACAAAAATAACAACCTTATTCAACAATTTCTCCTCTACCGCAACAGTCTTCGACACGCGTTCATGAGAGTACCACAATGTGTTTGTTGCATTGCTGTCTATGCAAGGTCAAATATCTTAACTTGTGTTCTGAAGATGAATGAAGGTCTTACAGGTTTAGAACGACATGAGGGTGAGTATTTAATGACTTAATTTTCATTTTTGGGTGAACTGTCCCTTTAAAACACCTTTATTGGTAAACTTGCTCAGTAGCCCACCTGGTAGCATTGCACTTGCAATGCAGAGCACTCACGTATGAAACACGAGTCTTGATAAAAGAGGTCAAAGACTTGTAGAATCAACCTAAAATGGCATAACTGCCTCAGAAATTGTTTTATCTCATTTAATTTTGTTAACACTATTGGTTATGTTTAAAGTAAAGTTTAGTAGGTATAGCATTATTGTTCAACACCATGCAGCATTATCCTTTTAGAGGCACTCACCGGACATTTCATTTCTGAAGCGCTGCAATATGTACAACAACAAATGAATAAAATGCTGCCAGATTCACATCCATCTGTTTTAGATAAGACTGAACATGCTTTTAGTGCCACTCACTGGACATTTCACTTTTAAAGTGTTGTGAAATCTGCAAGAAGCAACGAAATAGCATTTTCTAGAAATGGCACCACAGACACTTTTTCCAATGAGCCTGGCTTGCTTTAGTGTGCGTACTAATGCCAGAGCTTTAGTACGTCTTCAGCACTCTTGTTAGTGGGCCTGCCTCCCAATCTGGCATGTGGTTCAAGCCTTGCTCGGAATGGAATATTTCTTATTGACCAATAAAAAATCTCACACTTGGGTTATAATGGTTTATAATGCTCGCAAATTCTGAAAATGGCAACAAGAGAAAGCAAACGCACCATCAAAAGAGTGTAAATGCACATCTAAATACATGAAAGATGTGCCTGACATCCTTTTAATCTCATGACATGATATTTTAAAGGCACAGGTGTTCAAAGCGGACGAAAAAAGAAGAGAATCAGTGCTAAGAGTGCCACTCAGCAGATAAAAAACTGAATTATTTCTAGGGGCTTCAGATATGAGACAAGTGTAAGATAAGGATTGCGTTCACTTCATCCAATCGGCATGAGATGGAAAGCAGTGCTCATACTATCCATTTCTTCCTCTCTCGCACTTTTCAATATGACACAGGAGAAGACAAATCAGAGGACATAAAATTCAATGGCCCCTGCAGGAAAACTTTACCTGATGTTTATAATCTGCCTTTCAAGAGGATATTGCTTCTTATCATGGGCGATGCTCCCGTCTAAATCTGTCACAGGGTCCATCCTCCACAGTCCACACCAACACCTGTGCAACCTGATCAGATGATATGACAGATATTCTACAAACAGGCACATCTTTCAGCCACCTGTGGTCATGACAGATAGTCTTGAGTGAATGGGGACCTCGGGGATCCTGAGCTCTTGTCTCTAAAACCAATCGATATTGGAGGAGTTGGATGTTCAGACTGAGAGTGGATAGCAAAACTCTCTCTACAGTTCCAGCCTCAGCGTGAAGTGGCCCCTCAAGAGTTTCAGCAGATCCATATCAGTGGACCGCTTGGAATTATAGCAGAAAATAGCAAATGATTTGGGTTTTTTAAAATGACCTTAAAGGATTAGTTTACTCCTGAATTAAAATTTCCTGAGAATTTACTCACCCCCATGTCATCGAAGATGTTCATGTCTTTCTTTCTTCAGTCGTAAAGAAATTGTGTTTTTTGAGGCAAACATTTCAGGATTTTTCTCCATATAATGTACTGATATGGTACCCCGATTTTGAACTTCCAAAATGCAGTATAAATGTGGCTTTAAACCATCCTAAATGCGGTTGTAAATAATCCCAGCTGAGGAAGAAGGGTCTTATCTAGTGATCGGTTATTTTCATTAAAATATACAATTTATATACTTTGTAATGTCAAACGCTCATCTTGTCTCATTCTTCCTGGACTGTTTATGTTCCGGTTCATGACAGTTAGGGTATGTCGAAAAACTGCCATCTCATTTTCTCCCTCAACTTCAAAATCAAAACCTATATTGCTGTTTGACCTTTTTTGTTAAGGTTGTTTGATCTTCAAATACGAAAATACGATCAGAGTTTTTCGACATAACCTTACTGTTTTGAGCCAGAATACACAGAGTTCAGGGCGAGCAAGACAAGACGAGCGTTTGAGATTAAAAAGTATTTAAATTGTATTATTTTTATGAAAATAACTGATCGTTTCGCTAGATAAGACCCTTCTTTCTCGGCTGGGATCGTTTACAACCGCAT
>JAHKKF010535415.1:0-13844 GCA_019740295.1 Labeo calbasu | reverse complement strand
TTCAAAATCGGGGCACCATATCAGTCCATTATATGGAGAAAAATGCAGAAATGTTTTCCTCAAAAAACAATTTCTTTACGACTGAAGAAAGAAAGACAAGAACATCTTGCCTAAAAGTTTGTGAACCCTTTAGAATTTGCTATATTTCTGCATAAATATGACCAAAAAGTTAATCAGATTCCTTTCAGATTCCTTTCAGAGTCCTGAAAGTTGACAAAGAGAAGCCAATCAAACAAATGCGATAAAAATATATAGTTTGTTGTTTATTTTTTGAGAAAAATGGTCCAGTGCTAAATATTTGTGAGTTGCAAAAGTATGTGAATCTCTAGGATAAGCAGTTAATTTTAAGGTGAAATTAGAGTCCATTTGTTCAGATTTGTTATAAATTAATAGGATGACTATCGGATGCCAGTGAATGCCCTGTTTTTTTAAAGAACAGGAATCTATCAAAGTATGATTATGTTTGTGGAAGTGAATCATGGCATGAACAAAGTAGATATATGGGAACCTCAGAAAAAGAGTTGTTGCTGCTCATCCTGCTAGAAAAGGTTACAAAACCATCTCTTTGGACTCCACAACCCACAGCCAGACAGTTTTAAAAATGGAAGAAGTTCAAGACTACTATTACCCTCCCTAGGAGTGGTCGACCAACAAAGATCACTCCAAAGCAAGAATTGCAATAGTCTGCAAGGATGCAAAGGACCTCAGGGTAACTTTTAAGCACATAAAGGCCTTTCTCACATTGGTTAAAATTAATGTTCATGAGTCCATCATCAGGAGAACACTAAAATAAACAAAAAACAAAAACACTGCTGTTGGTCTGCAGTTGGCTAAAGATCATGAGGACAAATCAGAGGGCTATTGAAGAAATGTTTTGTGGATGGATGAGACCAAAATAAAACTTTTTGGGCTTAAATGAGAAGTGTTATTGGAAAAAGAAAAACACTTCATTCCAGCATAAGAACCTCATTCCATCTGTGAAACATGGTGGTGTTAGTATGATAGTTTGGACCTGCTTTGCTGCATCTTGGCCAGAATAGCTTGCCATCATTGATGGAATAATGCATTTTAAACACCAGCAAATTCTAAAGGAAAAAGTTAGACCATTTGTCCCAGAACTGAATCTTAAAAAAAGTGGGTCATGCAGCAAGACAACCACCACAAGCACACAAGTCATTCTACCAAAAAATGGTTAATGATTTGGAATGCCTGAGTCAAAGTTCCGACCTAAATCTAATTGAAATGTTGTGGAAGGACCCGAAGCAAACAGTTCAAAGGAGGAAACCCATCAATATCACAGAGTTCAAGTGTTTTTGTACTGAAGAATGGGCTGAAATTCCTACAAGCTGTTGTGTAGGACTGATCAGCAGTTACAAAATATGTTACTTGTGGTTATTGCTTCCAAAAGGGGTCACACCAGATATTGAAAGCATAGATTCACATACTTTTTCAACTCGTAAATATATAACACTGGATCATGTTTCTCAGTACATAAATAACAAAGTATATTTTTTGTCTCATTTGTTTGACTGGGTTCTCTTCGTCAACTTTCAGGACTTATGTGAAAATGTGATTAAGCTTTGTGTTAAATTTGAGTTTCAGAGTTTCCCCGTGGACCTAAATTGTACCCAAAAGGTAACTTAACATCTATACCTTCGCTCACCAGAAAAAGCATATCACCAACAAGACCAGCACCAAATCAGCATGGAATTCATGTTGCATTTGTTCTAAGACAAAACAGTCCTGATAACTTGTATGATACTGTAGATGGTGAAATAACAATATATTATAGAGTACAACCTGGCTTCCAATCACAATTTTAGATTTGAGCTGTACATTCTTAAATAACCCAAGTAGCATTCCATCATCTCATATAAATTATTTTTACTTTAGCACAGGGGTGTCCAATCCTGCTCCTGGAACCCCAATGTCCTGCAGAGTTTAGCTCCAACCTGCTCCAAAACACCTGCCTGGACACTTCTAGTCATCCAAGATCCTAATTAGCTGGTTCAGGCATTTTTAATTGGCATTTGAGCTAAACTGCAAGACAGCAGACCTCCAGTAGCAAGACTGGACACCTGAAGTAGAAGACAGTTTCTGCAGGTCCTAGCAGTTTTTGGCCTCCCCACCAGGCATGAACAGCAAGACCACGTTGGTTAACAGCTATAAACACTGAGCATGAAAGTTCTTTCCTTTTTGACACTGATCTAGAGTTTGAAACTTGTATATAGGGCACATTGAACACATTGTACTAATTTCTCAGTTAGGGAACAATTAATGTCACAAGAAAAATCCATCCCTTTTTCTCTTAATGCACTTGTCACTTACATTAATTTGATAAATTTAGTTTCTGCTTGGCATATTCTCAGACTGACCTTCACAAGTGAAGATCATCCGTTCTCATAGGCTTTCTATCTGTGTGAAGTGTAATTTAGAAACTGTGCCTTGGACCTTCAACCTCACAAATGAAGCATACATAAGACATCACAGATTGAGAGGTTCTGTTGCACATGGCCATGCACTGAAGGTTAGATTCAGTCAGTCAGGGGTTCTGAACCCTTCCAAGAGACCAACTCATTAGTGAGTTTGCTCTGACAAAGTAACTCCCATTTCTCTGTAGGAACCCTCAGCCAAAAAGGACTAGCAGATTAATGACTCATACACAGAAATAAAAGAGGTGAGAGAGAGTTTTTCCCTGACAGCTGTTGCACTTGTGTGTGTGTGTGTGTGTGGAAAAAATAACATTTATTTAACTCACAAGTTTAAGCTTGGGGAAAAAAGAAGGACGAAAGAACAGAAAAATGCATTGTGACTGCAAGTCCTTGTTCCTTGACTTCCATGTAATGCAAATTAGTAAGAGACTGTACTTTCTGGTATTAACATGGATTTGAAATAAGAGAGGGACATAATTGGATGTAAATAATGGGGAAAACCCAAAAGAAATCATTCTCAAGTAATGGAGGAGACAAAAGTGCACAGAAAATTAATTGTCCAGGATTGGAAGTAATTAAATTGGACATGGCCAAAGTCACACAAGGATTAATGTTGGATGGATTCTAGTAAGTGCTAAAGGTTTTATGTACCCTTAGTTTTATGCCATTCACAAGGCCGTCAGATAATGTGCTCATTGTACTTGGCCAAGAGACTAAACCCAAGAAGCCTATTTATCCTCCATGACTTAAATAAGTGCTTTCATACAGCCAGTGCATTGAGTTGCCATGGATTTTTCAAGTATTTTTATGCCAGTCAGGAACTGAAGAAGAACATTTATACAGCCTGTATTAGCAGTCAAATTTTGTGTTACAAGAAAAAAGAAAAGACATACGTTTTTATTTGTTATATTTCAGAGATACATATAGATACGTTCTTTCTTGAGCTCCAAATCAACATTTTATAATGATTTCTGAAAGTGTCCGCTAACGCAACTGTAATAATATTTCACAATATTACTGTATTTTTGGTTAAATAAATGCAGCCTTGGTGAGCATAAGAGAAAAGACTTCAAACTTTTGAATAGTAATGTGCATATATAGTGGCAAAATATTTACAATTTTCAATAGTTTTATCTTGATGCTTTAACTTTTGATAAATCTTTGAAAAAATGAGAAAGTGTGTGCATATTTGGATTATGAATGTAGGATCATTACTCCAGTTAGAAAACCGTCAACAAGCTAATAGTGCTTCTAGACTATAATACATACATAATACAACAGTTGTTTGTTGTTTGAGGGAGGGGTGCAATCTGTCTCAGGGCTGTGAAACTAGTGAAACTAATGTCTCTGCGTGATGTCTCGGTTCAGTCGAGGACAAGCACAGCAAAATGGGCTAGCGGAACCCTGCAGTGCCATGACATGATCTAATGCGTTTGAAGAAACTCCATCTAAAATAAATTCAAACAGTTTGCGGCTATAAGTGTGTTTGTTTGCTAACTAACCTAAGACATACTTTCAAATCTCCAGTTTGCTTACTTTCTTTAGCACAACTTTTGTGATCCCTGAAGGAAAGTTCTATCAGATCTGACTAATGATTCTCCTGACAATGTAACAAAGTAAGAACAGTGCCCACGAAATTTAGATAAAGGGGGCCGTCTGACCGATGTATAATGATTTCTTTTGCACATGGCTAGTTTACATAATAGCATCTAATTAACCTAGCCTGCATGATGTATTGGCCGATTTGTTTCAAGCGATTTTCCCTTGATTTTCATTACTTTGTGATGTGCACCCAGGAGTTCTTAATCATACTCATAATGTTATGACTGGAGTCACTTATACGGCCAATGAAAGTCATTTCTCATCACGAGCACTTAATGAGACTGAAACGAGCATGGTAAGACATCTCTACTACAGGAATGGGGTCTGGAGTTCTGACAAATGTCAAATGAACTTCTCAGACATTTGCTTTCCTTCAGGCATGAGAAAAGACCCTTAATCTGCAGTTAGCCAACGCAAGACATTTTACAGTAGATTGACCTTTAAAAGAGTATGAACATTGCTAGCAGGTTTTGTCTCAAGTTCCTGAGCTTAGTAATGGTTAGTCTCAAAAAGTTAGACTTTCTGTCACCATAAATTTTGGACCACTTTGTAGTTTCTTCTGATAAGAACCTCCTAGATAAAATGAACAATATATAAAGCAACCAAGCATGCTTTGCTTGTTTTTGTTTTTTTAGGGGTCATTGAATGCCCATTTTTCACAAGTAGATATGATTCTTTAGGGTCTTAAAAGGAGAAGTTTACTTCTAGAACAAAAAATTACAGATAATGTACTCACCCCCTTGTCATCCAAGATATTTATGTCTTTCTTTCTTCAGTCGTAAAAAAAATGATGTTTTTTTCATTTCAGGATTTTTCTTCATATAATGGACTTCAATGGTGCCCCGATTTTGAACTTCCAAAATGCAGTTCAAATGCGGCTTCAAATGATCCCAAATGTAGGAAGAAGGGTCTTATCTAGCAAAATGATCTGTATTTTCATTTTAAAAAATTACAATTTATATACTTTTTAATGTCAAACGCTCATCTTGTCTTGCTCTGCCTGAACTCCGGTTCAATACAGTTCTCCCTCAACTTTAAAATCGTCCTACATCATTTTTTGTTAAGGGTGTTTGATCTTCGTTGCATGTTCACTTTGCAAAGACTGAGTCGGTACTTCTGTAGTGATGTAGGATGACCTCAGGGCACCCTAGAAGTCCATTATATGGAGAAAAATCCTGAAATGTTTTCCTCAAAAAACACAATTTCTTTACAACTGAAGAAAGAAAGACATGAACATCTTGGATGACAAGGAGGTGAGTACATTATGTAAATGTTTTGGAAGTAAAATTCTCCTTTAATGAAAAGTCCATAACATACTTTGTTTAAAATTTCTCAATGGTAGTGTAAAACAATATAGTTTTTACCTTGCCAAAAATCAGCTCTTTTAATATCAACTCATTTTGTTGCATGACTCTTTAAATGCTAATGAACTCTTCTCACAGATCAGCAGCTCAGATGTCAGGAGTAAATGATGACTACTATGTTCATTATGACATCCAACAACAAGAACATCTCAATCACTTAGGAGACATTCTTGTCTACGTCCCTGCTCCGGCATCAAAACAACGGCGGGCTGTCCACAGCTCGTTTAGGGCGGGTCTAAGGTAAGACGGCTGTGTCAATCAACTATTGTGGAAGCGGTGTTGGTCTGTGTGAGGTCACACAGCCAAGAATCAGAAAATGGCTTGATTTGAAAAAGGGGATATTATTTATAGGGATTAAAAAATACCACTGGGTGGATTTTTATCATTATAGTGTGGATGTGTACACACACTGCCAACATACATTTATGTTCAAACGCAAATTTTGCATCCGATGACCGCTTTAACATGCCATTTAGGGGTGGGTAAATCAGAAATAGATTATACCACAATAATAGACTGGTGTCACTAACAATTCAGTCAACCTGTTAATGGATAGTTTACCCAAAAATGAAACTTCAGTCATATTTCGAAAACTGTTTTTGTCCAATGAAAGTCAATGGGGTCAAAACCAACAAAACTGGACAACACAACTTTTGTGCTTCACAGAAGAAAAAAAGTCATACAGAGTTGACATGAGGTTGAATAAATGATGACAGCATTTCGATTTTCCAGTAGATTATCCCTTTAAGAATGATAATAACATTTAATACACATAAAAGCATAAGCTGCATTCTGGCTGACAGGGATGCTACACAATGTTCACTGGTTCCTATTTCCTGAGCAAAATATATCTTTTGAAGCACATTTTACTTGATAAAATGCATTTATCTGACAAAAGAACACTGCAACATCACAGTCAATATTTGAGATGCACATATTATATATGTATATATATGAAGAGTTCAGATGCAAAACCGGCTAAAAGCCATCTCGGTCAAATATGAGATAATGATACTGAGTGAATGCTCCTGACACATAGTATACGTCCATCAAATACTTTTACTTCAAACTCGCTAAATTCCAGCCTCAGTCCAATAAGAGGTACCAGTACTTACATATAAACCTATACAAAGTAGCCAGAAAGAAATGCTCATTTTAAAGAAATACGTTAGATAGATTTAGAGGCTTTTGCATCTGAACTCTTCATATACTTATATAGATACAAATTAAACTTAGGACCAAGTAAACTCATAAATAACACAGAGCCTCAACTCCATTTCCTTTGCTTTTATTTTATTCAAACTTCTTTAATTGAGTAATGCGTAATGACTGATGGGTAAACTTCCCCACTTCCTGTGAGTTGACAGGCTAACAATGTAGTCTGATTTCCAAAGTTGTTCACAGTGTCTTTCAAAATGAACATGCTTGTTTCCTTTGGATTTAAATCTTACTTAAAGGAGAAGTTCACTTCCAGAACAAAAATTTACAGATAACTTACTCACCCCCTTGTCATGCAAGATATTCATGTCTTTCTTTCTTCAGTCATAAAGAAAGTTTTTTTTGAGGAAAACATTTCAGGATTTCTCTCCATATAGTGAACTTCTATGGTGCCTGCAAGTTTGAACTTTCAAAATACAGCAACTGTCTTGAACTGGAATACATAGAGTTCATGCAGAGGTAGACAAGATGAGTATTTGAGGTTAAGAAATATATATATATATATATATATATATATATATATATTTTGTTTTGTTTTGTTTTGTTTTGTTTTGTTTTTTTTGTAGAAAATAACCTATCGTTTCGCTAGATAAGACCCTTCTTCGTCGGCTGGGATCATTTAGAGCCCTTTAAAGCTGCATTGAAACTGTATTTTGGAAGTTCAAACTCGCAGGCCCCATAGAAGTCCATGGAGAGAAATCCAGAAATGTTTTCCTCAAAAAACATAATTTCTTTGTGACTGAAAAAAGAAAGATCTGAACATCTTGGACTACAAGGGGGTGAGTACATTATCTGTAAATTTTACCAGAGTACCATGTAAAGTCCACTTCCTGTTCAATGGAACATACCTACAGATTTGTTTTGTGTAAGCTAGCAGACTAAGTGGCTAACAGCAGGCCTTAACAAATCTAGTATGCTAAAACATATAAGCTAGGAAAAACAAAGAACAAGAAATGTTAAAATAAAATCTTTGTTGGTTTTTAACAATGACAGCATTTCCTTCCAATAAAAGCATAAATGTATTTCAGTCTGGGAAATATATTGAATATATTTTGAGTGCTTAGAACAGCACAGCCAGACAATCTGCTGGCTAAGGGTTTTTTTTTTTTCCAGAGGTAACAGCATGTTACGCTTATGTCATATTCTCTAAAGTATATCGAAAGATTCTATATAAAATTCCCTTAGAATGACACAGATGTTTGAAAAATGCTTTGGAGAGGAGACAGAGGTGACAGGGCTTAAATCTTTCCTAGTCCCAGATGAAGGCAGTTGTCAGGCACTTTTTTCAAGAGTCTTGTCAGCAGCCAAAGAATGTTTTAATGGAACTGTGTTTTGGGACTTGCTCATCTTCACTTGCTGTAGAAAGTGGTGCAAGCTCTTTGAGCATCAAGGAGGGTCTACTGAGATATCTCCTACCATATTCTTCTTGTATTCGTCATCTCAGAAGACCACAACCCACAAAAAACTTTCACACATCCATCTCAATACTGCTGTTTAATACCCTACATCACAGCTGTACTTTTTTCTAAATTATGCTCTTTTTAATTTGTTTAGATATTATCTTCAATAACTAGTCACTAATACACACTGCCATGGTCCTACTTATCTGTATGAATGACTTTCTTCTACATTGACATTTTGGACTGACATGGGTTAGAATGTTCAATTGCTTTGCAAGACCATTTCCGGACCAGGATGTGCCACAGTACAACCCAAGCCTTCACCCGTATCATTCGTAAAACCAATGGGATTGATAGCATCAGTTCTTTTAGACTAATGGAAAATCTGAACAATGAGTAATGGAAAATCTGTGTTTCTTAGTAAGCTCTTTACCAAATGCAATTTCTGGTGTCGTCATAGAAAGAAAAACAGTGACTCAATAAAAACAACTATGGCTCATGAAAATAATCTGAATCTTGCGATCTGCCCAGCATCATTGTTGAGCAGTGTTATGATGATAAATATTCTCCTAAGTGAAATGCTATCTTCAACCCACACCAACTTCAGCTGAAGTGGCCATATATAGAGTGACTATACACTTGCTTAGCAAATGACGCAGCTACACAAATTGCCCAGTTTCTAGGCAATTTCTTCTTTTAATTGTGAGAAGCCTGGTCAGTATACAGTTGTAGTGCTGTATGTGGAAAAAAAAACTGACAGAAAAATGACAGACAACCATATAATATAACCAAATTATCCATTTAAACATTAAATGCTTTGTCAAAAACACTTTTTGAAACCTTGAACTGTCATCCCCACTGAAAAAAGTTATTAGTATCATTACTTTCAATACTTTCAGTTGGTTTCTCTCTATCTGGTGGCCCAGTGGTTAAAGTTCATAGGTTATGAAACATGACGTGTCTGAGAAGATATATTGAAGCAGCCCTAGCTTGATAAACTTATCTGTATAGCTATTGTGTCTGCTCCACTTGAGTCCATCCTGTCTGGGTTTTGTGTTGAGGGTAAGACCTGAATTCCGAGATAACAAATGTTCCCACTGAATGAGTTTTCCCTTAAGTGAGCCAGCAATGACATGCATTGTTGCATTGGATAACAATTTTTAATCCTTCAAAGTTATACCATCTAATTACATGTACTGTCTGAAGTATTTTTTATTTTTTTTTCATATATTTTTGCCAGTATAATCTTACTTCTTTGCTTCTAAACTAAAGCGTGTTTGGTGCCACTGCTTTGCATTTACTAGATCTCTCTCTCTCTCTCTCTGTCTCTGATTCAGTCTGCTGTTGTAATTAGATACTTTGTCTTTGTCCATTCATGTAAAATATCCCATGTTAGAAATAAAATTCAAGGCTAATTCATGATGTTATAATACTGCTGCTGAGTTATTGCATTATATTATAATATAACCTAGAAAGAAAAACCCAAAATATGTACGGTTCTCAGCGCCGCTGATTTGGTGCACTAGCGAAATAAAGATTTGTATACATTTTATTTCATTTATATAGTCTTTATTGTGCTGTAAATTGTTTTGTTGTTTTATTTTTTTTGTTTGTTTGTTTTTTTGCAACGCAACATAAGGACGAGATGGCTAGATGGAATTTATGTATGCCTTGCATAAAATAAATGGATTTAATTCGTTATGGTACTAAGTTTAATTTAGTTTGATATTAAATTATGTTCTCTAATGTAAGTACTGTTTCTTTATGGACAGGACATGGACATCTTTCAGCTACGAATGAAACGTGAGGCTGCATTTGTAGTTTGTAGATACTGAACAGCAGTGACACACCGGCATGAGAATTAGTGTTATTGTGGTAAAAAACGATTACAGAGAACATTAAGTAAAATGCTACTTTTAAATGTTACAGTTTTATGTCTAAAATGCTTGTTAAACAGGTTTAAATGTATGTCATATTGTAAACTATGCTGTATTCACCCAAATAATTTCAATTTGTCTTGTATTTTGTCCATGTGTTCCTGCTTAATAATAAATGTTTATCTTTTTATTATTGCTGTTGCCTCTAGTCATTCTCTGTGTGTGTTTTATATAAGATCCAGTCCATTTGAAACCAGCAATATAATCATTTTGTGAACAATAGTTTACTTAAATAAAATAACCCAGCATGTTTGGTAAAAACATTTAATCCAAACAGCTGGGTCAAAATAAATGGTTGTTCTCTCCAATATTTACCCAGGGCTTGGTTGCCAAATAACCCAAGCTGGGTTATTTTTAACCCAGCAGTTTTTTTTAGAGTGTACTCTTTAGCATTACAATTCATTGACAATATCCTCCTTTAAAGGGGTCATCGGATGCCCATTTTCCACAAGTTGATATGATTCTTTAGAGTCTTAATGAAAAGTCTATAATATACTTTGGTTAAAAATTTTTAATGGTAGTGTAAAACAACATCCTTTTTACCTTGCCAAAATCAGCTCTGCAAAAATCATCCCATTTTGGTCGAGGCTGCTTTAAATGCAAATGAGCTCTGCTCGCCCCGCCCCTCTCTTGGAGCTGTGGCTTGACCAGCCTGTTTACTTTAGCCCCATTTAGCCGCGTTTAGCCGCTAAACTTGCTGACTAGCGCATTATTAGGAAAGGTGATCGCAAAGATTCATAAAAAAACCCTTATACTCACTTCTGCTGTCAATTGTCAATGTCAATCAACTATGGTGGGAGCGGCCTCTGTGGGAATTTTTACCATTATAGGATAGATTTGTACATACACTGCCAACACACATTAATGTTCAAACAGCATGTAGAAGTGCAGTGGAAAAGTGCAACTTAGCATCCGATGACCCCTTTAAATGAGGCATCTTTTTCAATGTTCAACTCTGTTTTTAGCTCAATGAGAAATGGTTCTGCAGTTAGTAAGCATCCGGAGAGATTTAAGTATTTTGTTGAAATCAGCCAAGTCAGCCACTATCAGCGAAGAGCACAATATACTTATTAAACATTTGTTTTTTTTCTCAAAGCTCATTTTAAAACCTAATTTTTTGTCAAATTATTATACAAAAAAATGTTGGCTGGCCATGTTAGTTGGCCAATTTATTCTGAAAATGCTTAAAACGTCATTACCACCAAAAAATGCCACTAAGCACTTTGTTTTGAAATGAGGAAATATGACAGAAAAATGACAGAATTTCCCTGTAATACACTGTTAGACATTGTTAGTGGACAAATTAAATTAACCAGTGAGAGTGTGTGAAAATTTTAGTGTGTTTATTTCTACAGGGTCAAAAGTGTCCATGGACAAATAAAGAGCACTTGTCAACGTAGCCCTCAGATGATCACACATTGCTGTTTCTTTTGACAGATATATCCATTTGTCTTAATTTAGTCAGAATCGCTTTTTCATGTAACAATGTAATTTTTCTTTCAGCGGATGAAGAGCATCGCAATCGACTTTGAAACCACCGCAAACAGCATGTAAAAAGCAGATCCCATTATTTTTATCCTGTAAAACATAGACCTCTCTACTGTTGTCTTTTCCTACACACAAAAACACAAACTAACATGTTGGATTTATAAAGAAAGAACAAGAGAGAAAGAAACAGGGTTTACAGTCCTCAGTCATATTTAGCAACTCTCTACGAGTTTTTTTCCCTGCAGGAACATTAATGTCCTGTCTTTCTCTCTCCAATAATGGCGTTGTTTGTTTGCAGTCATTTTCTGCATTGCTTTAATGCCTGATTCACTGAAAGTTTTTTGAACAAAATTAGAGTGCATTGCTTAGATCACATTAACTGTGTTTACTATTGAGGACATTTCAAGGTTTGAGATGGGGACTAATCATAAATTTTAACAATCACTTCTAAGAGATCAACATGAGTTCTATAAAACCATCCTTTGATTAAATGCTAACAATATGCTAAGTGGTTTGCAGCACTTAGGATGAGCAAAATCACTGCACGAGGCTTGAGTTAATAATAACAACGCTGTGTTCCACCAGTCTCGCACCATAACGGTGGGAAATATCAGCGTTTGAGAAAGAGTTAGACCAGGAAAATGTCTTCTGAAAGTGAAACAGCAGCTATTAGGAGCTATTAATGTGTTGAAGAAGCTGTTCTCATAAAAAATCAAATCAAACCAAATGAGATATGATCCCTTGAATAAAAGATTTTCTGTGATTCCTTTTTAATGTTGAGTGAGAAGGATTGGATTTTATGGAGAAATGTAAAATGTCTGATGAAAAAATGATCTGACATTTGTCAGAAGATATCAGGATTCAATTACCTAACCATAAGACACTGATGTTAAACTGACCGCTCGATGAGTATGAGGGAGGAAAAAAAAAAAGTAAAGCAGCATGGATATGAACTTGGTGATAATTTGCCTCTGGTTCACTGTATATAACAACATATTGACTGAGCATTAAATGGGTATTATAAAAGTATTTAACACAAAGCAGTTAAGCAGGCTCAGCTAATACCCGAGTCATGATTAACACACACCTTCCAAGAAAATTCAAACTGAGCTGATTAGACATGGTGCGCATTGCTGTAGGGCACCAAATAAATTTATAAATAAACAAAGCCACCATTGGCACAAACAATGGAATGAAAAATGACTATAAATATATATAAGCATGATTGACCCAAGTGAGGAAAATGTGAGGAATAGTAATATCTGAATGAAGGCCAGAGCTTTAAAAAACCGCCTGAGGTAGTTTTGTGTCTAATTGAGAGAAACTAGGGATAAACCCAATGCATTATCAAACAGTAGTTGAAAAGTTTTAAAGGTTAGCAGTTGAACATTTTGTCTTATAATTCATGCTGATCAGCACAAATTTAACTTTTAGCACATATACACATTTAACATTGCTGATTCATTTTGCACTCAAATAAATTTGCACACTTTTGGTAGGAAAAGAGGTAAATATCAAAAGTTTAAAATAAGAAATAAAGTGTTGTCACACCCCTGTGGACTGTTTTGTTTGGTTTTTCCCTCCTGTGTCCTTATTTGGTCTTTCCTGTTCCATTTCTAGTTATTACATCTTTGGTTAATTGCTCACACCTGTCTTTGTCTCATCAGTATTCCTATATAAGTTTGGTTCAGTTCCTAGGTCATTGTCCGTTCTTATTGTCATATTATGTTAGTTTTCGTTGTGTTGGCGTGTTTTCCCTGGTGTGTCTGCTTGTTCCTGTTCCCGGTTTGGATTATTTATATTAAAGCACGTTTGCGTTATTTCCTTGTCCCTGCTCCTCCTCCTTCCCGCACACGACGCCTGACAAATGTGAGATGCTCAATTGCATTTACATATGCAATATATTGGTGATACTTTACAATAAGGTTCATTAGTTAACATCAGTTGAACAACATTTCTGCAGCATTTATTAATCTCAGTTAATATTAATTTCAACATTTACTAATGCATTATTAAAATCTTAGTTTAACAATCAAAAGTTGTTTGTTAACATTAGTTAATACACTGTGAACTAACAAACATTGAATTGACTGTATTTTTATTAACTAACATTAAGAAAGACTAATAAATAGTATAATAAATGTATTGTTCATTGTTCGTCCATGTTAGTTAATACACTAACGTTAACAAATGACACCTTATTGCAAAGTGTTACCAGAATATTGTCAAGCTGGCGTTGGGTGCGGAATGACGAGGAGGAGCGAGGAGGTCCAATGCACATAGAGTTTATTAAATAATCCACAGGGAAACGGAACGTACAGGAAACAGCAGGGAACAGCAACCACAACGTAAACACAAGATATGACAATACAATCACCAACAACTAGAAAGAACACAACCAAA